>JAQQZZ010086753.1:0-18348 GCA_030265115.1 Mopalia vespertina
CATGTAAACATACCATTGAAACCACTCGTCGGTAGCAACAGCAGTGAACACTTGTCAGCGCCACAAACTGTGAGAAAGATATGATGATGAAACCACTCACAGCTAGCTTGATATGTCAAATTTTTAGCCTAATGCTGAAGGTTATTTCTCTGCTGTTGTTTGGCCAACTGTTGTTAACAATTATTCCATATATTCACCACTTAACACATTGCATATGAAAAAAGTCCACCCAAAAACGTAAATTATTCGACCATATCATCTGACAACATAAGCAGCCAACAGAAAATACAGACAAGACCTCTGAATGCGTGTTTATACTATACTGGGCATATGACCGATCAACGCGGAAGGTCAAAGGTAACAGAAACTCCATGCAGTCCATTTTTTCTGAGTTGACCCATTGCTACATTCTAAACGTTATTCGCGGACCTACCTCAAGATCTCCGCAGGTAGGTCCACGAATAATGTTTAGAATGACATTGCTAGTCAAATTTAATGCCACTTTGCTTTAACTTCTAAACAAATGACAATTTCTCCCAGCAATAACATGTGTGTACAGGACATTGACTGACAGTTACGTCTTGACACTCTTCGGCGGTAAACTTCCAAGAAAATGAATTGGCTTTTTACCTATAGCAGAATACAACAAACAAAAATACAAAAGCAATGTTTGAATGAATTCAACATAGTTTTATTTTCTGGTAAGTGCTTGTTGCTTGCTTCCAGCGCCAAGCAATTGATTTTAGTTGTACACTTTTAATATATAAATCCGTGAAAATATAAAATTCAAAAAAAAAAATTGAAAATCTGCCGAAAATTTTTTGAAGTCGGCGAGTTTTTCATACGGTCGGTCGGGTAACCCGAAACAGACTTAATATTAATTTTCGCCTCAACAGTAGCTATTTTTTGGTTGCAAACATGTGTAGCAATGCTGTCTTTACTAACACTGGAGGAAATTTAGCTTTCGAACATTTTGGAAACGCTTCACATCTTGGTTGTGCTAGTGTAAATTATTGTTGGAATACACTGCTGTTGTATGAGTGAAATACCTGTAAGCACGGCGTAAAACCCCAATCAATTGCAAACATGTAGATACATGTTTTACCTGGTGCTAGAGGGCCCGTGGCTTAGTGGTTAGCCAGTGCGCTTTTGGAGCCTACTTCGATGTACCGTTCACAGGATCAAGTCCGCCTGTTGACCATCAGGTATATGAGTGAGTCACAAGGTGTGTCTCCAGTTTTCCACCGTAATGCGGCAAGGAGCAGTGTGAAGTGGACCATCCGTCATATAAGTGAAATACCCTTGAGTACGACATTAAACCCCAATCAAACAAACAAACAAAAACCAGGTGCTAGATATACAACAGACGTGGTTAAAAAAAATCTGTACCCGAAACAACAATATTGGTAATTATGTTTGGAAATTAATCTTTACAGGCGATTCCATGGGCCTCCCCCTAACATGGGCCCGCAGAGACCAGTGGATGGTGAGGACCCTAATGCTAAGCGACCAGCTATTATCAAAGACCAAGATCTTAAAGAGTTTGATGAACTGCTTGTTAAAGACGATGATGATGATGGCTGGGCTGGGGCTCAAGGAGAAATTGATTATTCGTATGATATTATATTGCCTTTATGCTTTTATTTGTGTCCATAAAATGAGTATAATTTTTATGGTTAATGTTTTTTTATGACAAACTGGAATAGTGTGAAGTTGACAATCCGTCATACAAGCGAAATACCCTTGAGTAAGACGTTAAACCCCAATCAAACAAACAAGTCTAATACACCCATATTGGGGGTGGTTTCCTTCATCCATTGGGCTGGCACGCCGTCATGTGAGTGAAATAGCCTTATGTATGGCAGCGGGTGGTTGGAGGGAGCTTCATGTTGCCCTTGTGCTCTCAGAGCTAAAGTGTAACAGGAAGCCGGTTTGTTTGTGGTGTCTATTATGTCCTGTTATTGTCCTGTATTTGTCCCGTGTTGTCTTTGTTTGTTGTCAGTGGTGTCGAGGATGGTTTCCTTCACCCATTGGGCTGGCACGCCGTCATATAAGTGAAATACCCTTGAGTACGACGTCAAACCCCAATCAAACAAGCAAACTAAAGTATGGCGTTAAACTCCATTCATACAAACAAACAAACAAACCCCATACACTTACATTTGGTATACTCCCTAATAGTTCATGGGTGGTTGGAAGGAGCTTCCTGGTCCAGTGCTAAAGAGGGTTATGTAGCCGATCTGTTATGGTGTCTGTATTACGACCTGTATTTGTCCAGTCTGTCGTTGTTGCCAGTGGTGTCCAGGGTGGTTTCCTTCACCCATTGGGCTGGTGCGCCGTCATGTGAGTGAAATAACCTTAAGTACTGCGTTAAGCCCCAATCAAACGAACAACAAACCCTAATAGTTCAGATGAATTTCCTAGCATTTTAAAGATTTGTATTATTGAGAAATGTTCTTTAAAATAATATGCAACCAAAATGATACCAGTGTCATCTGATATTGTGATGATTTTTACTGTTGAGCACGGTTGCTACAGTAACTGGAGTCCAACAATCCACCCGTCCTATCATATGATAGTGTGGGCCGTTTGTGTCTCCTACATTTCATTATGTTTTTATATTTCTATTTGCAAGTACTGCATAATTTGTTTCTGATTAAAAAAATCAGGACAAGCCAGTAGATTTGTGCTGGGTCCAATCTTACAATGCCCAGCAACATGTTTAGGTTTCTTCTTTACTGTTAATTTAGTCACAAAGTGGACTACTCTTGAGCGTGGCATCAAACACCAGTCACTCAGCATTTATAAGCAAAGTAGGAAAGTTCATTTAATAATAATGCCTGTTTACAGAGAGAAGCTGGTATTCAGTGATGATGAAGAGGACTCCAAAGATAGAAAAGACAGAACCCATGTGTGAGTTTATCTGTGACAAATATTTTATTGTAAAATTTACCAGAAGTTATAAACCGTTATTCAAATTTGTTGACATTTCTGTCGCATCTTTGATCGCAGCGGAAGTGGATTGGGAGGACGCTTGCTGTGCCCTGGTACTTTTGAGAGCTAAGAGGCAACATGAAGCCGATCCGTTTGTGATGTCTTTGTATTACGTCCTTTATTTTTTCTGTCTTTTGTTTGTTGCCAGTGGTGTCCATGGGGATTTCCATCACCCATTGGGTTGGTACACCGTCATATGAGTGAAATAACCTTAAGTACGGCGTTAAACCCCAATCAAACAATGTATCGCAGCGCTGGGCACTTTGTAAAAGCATTTAAAGTAAGCCTGTAGTGGAATATTACTTACAGCTTGTTATTTAATTTAACAAAACAAAACCTTGGTCACATTTGACAGGCGCGAAGGTGGTGAAAGAGACCGACCTCCAAGAGTAAACAGAGAGCACAGAGACGGAAGGGAGCGCCCAAATCGAGAGCGCAAAGATGTTAGAGATGTACAGGAGTCGGACTCTAGTCAACGAGATAACCGTGAAGTCCGTGATCAAAGAGATAACCGTCGTGAGCCACGTGACACTTGGGTGAAGAGAGAAGCTCGAGATGTCAGGGGTGAACGCCCTGTTGAAGCAGAAGAAAGAGAGGTGGATAACAGACAAAAGAGAGGGGAAGAGAAAGAGAATGATAGAGAATACCCTGAAAGACCGAGGGTAAAAAATACATATCTATTTATACATTAAACATGAGCTGATAAAATTATGCCACTTTCAAGGAGGTCGAGGAAAATTATAAATATACTGTTGTAACAGCATTTTATTTATACTTTTGTTCACAGTACTAAGCAGAATGTTATGAGAAAGAAAAAGTTACGTCATTTTGTTTTATCTGTATGTGACCTTTTATTCATCACTGCTTTATTCATTGACAGGATGAGGCTGGTCCCCCAGTTCAGAGAGAGGTTTGGGGTCAAGGACCTCCCCCACCTCACTTCCGAGGCCAGATGAGACCACATCCAGGGCCAGATAATGCTGTAAGTAAGATTTATTCCTGCCACCCTAACATTTGATTTCTTATATTCATTTATCCTCTGGTGCTTCATAGGCAATTTCACTGCGCTATCGCAACTTTTTTGACAAGATTACTTCTATAATCAAAAGGCATGTTGAACAGCAATAATTAATTAGAAATTTGTAAATTTGAACCCTTTTTCATGGTCACGACTAAATAATAATAGCTTTGTGTAATGCAATTGCTGTAACATGGTATACCTCTTGATATTGAACTTGTTTTGAGCTAAAGACAATATGTTTGCATAGTGTTCACTCAGCAATGGCGGTAACATTAACTTTCCAACAACACAAAACGCTTCACATTTCTACCCTTTGGTCTAGAAGTATTGTCGCCTTCTACATGTGTACGTTATTTTACAATTAGCTCTGTAGCTGGACAACAAAACAATCCTGAATGCACAAATGTGGAATTGTATATGTTAAAATATACTCTGTAGCTCAGTTGGTAGAGTGTTGGGCCTGTAACCCAAAGGTCCCGGGTTCGATTCCCGGTGGAGTTTAGCCAATTTTTTCTCTTCATACATATCTTTATTTAAAGAGGGTATAATAATAACTGTCAGTTTTTGGATAAAACATTGCATCAAACATTGTGATGCATTGTAAAGTGATTGTGAACTGTATTGATATTTGACGAATATTTATTGTAATAGGAAGAGTAATTGCGCTTTGATGGGTGTTTTTGTAATTTAACTAGGTAGAATTAAAATCTTGGACTGGATATATACCTTAGCTGCCTTAATATAGCGTAATCGTTTTGCTATTTACAGAGGCCTCTCTCCCTTTTCCTAATTGATATATGAATGTAAAAGCTGTAAATCTTATTGATATGAAATGACCAAATGAAAGCGTAATCTTTGTCTAATGGAACTTTTGTAGTACGCTAAATGTTTAAGTATTCTGAGTGTTCTTTAAAATTCATATATTTATGACCGGGTCTGAAATGTTGCTAAAATTTTGCGGAGCAAAATGTTTTTTACCATTGCTGTACAAAATGACTTTTGTAGCAGTGGTTGGTGATTGTATAGCACTTTTTGATCTACACTATTATCAATTTCAACAAACTATAAGTAGTGAGTAAAATAAAAGTAGCATTGGGCGGTTTGTTTGGCCATCGTAAAGACAAAATGCGTACAAAGTAAAAGGCGCTTCAGTCTTATGACGCCATACAACCGATCGAAGCTAAGACTAATATTATAAACTGAAAAATAAAAAAGAAACTAACCCGATCATTCCGCATCTGCTTACGACATAAAGCTCATCCAATAGGAGTAATTTTATGGATTTCTGCAGAAGTGTACACCTTTCGTGTGAGTTTCTGACAATGCATGTTTGCCAACATTGTCTGTTTTATTAATTTGCCAATACATGTTTCAGAAAAGTTTTGGCAATATTTTACTGCATCACCATGATCTATACAAATCAAGCAGTAGATTTGTTTAACATCGTTTCCTTTATCAACGACGTATTTAAGCCAAGGTTGTGATTTTGCCCAGCTGGCAACAGTTTTCTCGGTCGGCACACTTTCAAAATTTGCAAATAAAATGTAGTCTGCTCGCCATTCAAACCTTGACCGTATGAACTGAGTTATGGCCCTTTGCTATACAACAGCGCCGCGGCCCTCCACTTCTGTTTAAAACGAAAACAAACTCCTGCTGACAAGCGAGATGGCAACTAATTACTAACTAATACTTACACACCTAAATAGGATTTTATTTTTGCATCGCAAGAAATAGCGATGCCAAAGTAAGAATGAATCGCAAGAAGCCATATTTCTATCGCAAAATGCGATGCAATACCGGACATTTTGGACCCTGTATGATAAAATGATTAATCAATATATTAAAGGGGCACCACTCTATATTACACATGCTACACTGGATTTGGTGCTTTAGAAACGTAATTGAATGCATGTATCCTCAAATTGCAGTCCTATTTATGTAATAGCTAAAATTAATTCGTGTTAAACCATCAAAATAAGATATATGCTAATTGTGGAGTAGAATTATTGCAATATGCTGAAAATATTTTGAGAAAAATTCTTTCAAACTTCATATTAAAGAATAGAGCTGAAGTGTAAAGTATATAGAAAGGAATAGAAGCATGCTATAGGTGTTACTTTAACTTTCAACACAGCAACATTGCTGCCGGTGGTAACTTTTTGGTCACTTTGTTTATCAACTTATTAGATCATATACAATTCATGACTGAGTTGGATAAAATGAGGACTTTTTAGTCAGATGTGATAAATTTTTTTACAAATCCGTATTATCAGAAGCCTATTAACTAGGAGTATGAAACTGCTGTATAGTAATGTCCCCGGCATTGTAGACCAGCAAGAAATGGATTCGTCACATTTCAAACAAGTGTATTTTTAGTTTTGAGGAACTCTGAGTAATTTCGGTCCTGATCAGCCACTGCTTATAGCAATTGTTTTCATTCGGAACGCTGGCTTAATATTTGTTGATTTAGTTACTGTTTATGGTCTATTTAACAGGCACATATTGCACACGGTAAATGCGTTTCGTTTTAATAGTAAACAATATTATGATCAAGGAACATCCGAAGTTTACCATAATGCATCATTTTTAAAGTTGCGTTTTTCAGAATTTTCTTGTGTGCTACATCACATGATACATAATAACAGGGGGCTTATATGCCTACTTCTAGTTAATAGACTTCTGGTATTATATGTAATAACAATTCTCAATTCTTGTTATGGGACAAACAGAACCTCTTTGTCTCGCGCATGTGATTCGAGGGAGCTTCTTGTTTAATTGTGCTCTTACTTGTCTTCGGTTGTTGCCATTGATGTCAATTGTGGTTTGCTTCACCACTTGAGCTGGCACAGAAAAAACCTGAAGTACATTGTCAAAACCCAACCAAGAAATATTTTTGTCCCAAACTGACTTAGAGGGAGAAGTCATGGAAATGTTGAGCATCTGTCCTACCTCAAACATATCTTTTTTAAGGCCCAACTTGGTGGGGCCCTGTGGCTAAGGACACTATGTTCTGAGCATAGTCATTCTGGTTTCACTTAGCACTGGAGAAAGTTATTTTCCAGCCCAGTAGAAGATCTCACATTTCTTGGTTTGTTAGTGTATCTTGGGGTACGCAGCCATCATATAAGTGAAATACCTGTAAACTCTGCTGCGAACATCAATCAGTGTTGAGTGGAATTGTTTTGTCCCATAGTGCTTAAACGCATACAGGCATGTGGTTGGAGGGAACTTCCTGGTGCTCCAAGCTAAAGTGGAACAGGAGGCCAATCTGTTTGTAATGTCTTTGTGTTGCGTCGTGTGATCGCCCCGTCTTGTCTTTGCTTGTTGCCAATGGCGCTCATGGTGGTTTCCTTCATTCATTGGACTAGCACACTGACATATGAGTGAGATAAGCTTAAATTCTTGCTGGACTGGACCCAGTGATCAAAATGTTGCCTGTCTACATGTCAAGTGTGTTCACTTATTCGTGGTGCAATGAAACATTACTCACATGAGTCCCCACTAGAGTGACCTTTCAAACATTGAGTTATTCATATTGGTCCTCACACAGAAGTTGATTTTATTTTACGCACAAAAAAGATGACAGTTAGAAACTGACATGGGACAGGTGGAAAATAAAACTACCTGGCTCTAGGACAGGTGAACATTTTTAAACATTTCAACCCCAGACCGGACCCATTGGGCTCTCAATGCACCAAATAGTTTTTATCGCTTGGATTAAAACTAAGGTATTCAAACTATGTTGGTAAAAGAAATAATTCCAAATTATATTTACAACAGTTAAATTGGAGCCTATAGTTTAGTTCTTCCTTGATCATATATTCAAGTCACAAAACTTTAATTGTCTATTTCTAGCACTTCAGTTATAAGCAGACTCCAAGGCGTTCATGTTAGAAACTTCAAATTTGTACCATTGTAAGGAGCACAATGCGATCTAGTAAAACGTTGCCTAATATTTTTTTTAGAAGTTTTTCCTCTGAATCTTTAAAAAAAATTCTGAAAGTTGTATTTTACATTTTTATAAGACTTTCCAAGGTGGGATAGACGAAAAAATCCACTGGGATCGTTCTAATCAAAATTTAAAAAAAAATTTAGTGGTTTAAGGACTATTTTACTCCGCGAACTAATTTATTGAGCCTGATTTCTATTGCACTTTGAGGAACAAACCATGAAAAATGCAGTCTATTTTTTTCTGTTGACATTTACTCGTTTGCAATATTTGTAGAAATAATAATTGCATTTTCACCACATTCACATTTATGTAATCCTGAGTATTCAAGCTTTCCAAAAATATATACTTATATATGGTACAGATTTATATTCTTCTGCATAAGAGACTAAATACAAAGGGTGTTCTTAAAATCGACCAAGGTGTCCAGCAAGACCTTAAGCCAGCATTAACCCCAATGAAACAAAACAAACTTGAAAACAAAATCAGACAATGAATCAGATCTTTTTATAACCTGAGGAAGAGAGCTTCCTAAGGCACTTGTGCTCCTGGAGGTAAGGGCAACATGCAGCTGATCTGTTTGTGATGTCTTTGTATTATGTCCTGTGATTGTCCTGTCTTGTCTTTCTTGCCAAGTGGCATTGAGAGTGGTTTTCTTCACCCATTGGGCTGGCATGCTGTCATGGGAGATTAAAAACCTTTACTACCAAGTTTATACGATCAATCAGATGTCCATGCTGTGCACATCATACCTTGAAAACAAATCCTGATTACTTTCGTACTACGACTATTTTCTTCTCGTGAGACCAAGGAATAGATTTTAACAAATTTTGTCTTCAAATATTGCTGCCTTTAAAGTAGTTTTATTATTTATGCAATATATTTTGTGAAGGTTTGTTTTAAGCCTACAAATTTCCACCCAAAATGAAATTACGCAATCCATTGTGATAAGCATCATAGCCTTTACTCTTAGATGAAAGAGACTTGTACTCAACACTGAGTAGGAAACAGTGATTCAACTAGAATTATTAGCATATTTTTTCGCAAAAGCTTTTAGCAGGGGACCAGCTTGCTACCTGTTTTCATTTAACATTTCTTTTCAATATTTTAAGCTAATATATTTCTATAAATAACGTTGTAGTGTAAAATATTATAATTTGTTTATTAGAGATTATTTTTCTATATCATGAGGCCATCGTAATGGTGTTTATATTCAAATTTTCTTCAAAACTACAAATGATGGGCCCATTCAACACATTTACCCTGATCTGATGCAAGCACCTTGCAGACTTTGAAATTCTTTTTATATTTTTTTTAGAAAGATTTCCTATGCTTGCATCACAGTGTCAACAGCAAATAAAAAATAATGAATATGAAGCACACTGACAGGGGCAACCATTTAAATAATAAGTAACGGTTTTAGTTTATAATAAGCAAATCTTTATTATTAAAAGAGGTGCATAGTGGCTTATTAGGCTGGTTAAAAAGGTTGAACCCTTTTAATTCCAGCGTGGTTGGCACATGCCTCCCTACGACTTCCTACCAGGGCCGAGGCCATTTGGCTTCCGAATGGGACCACCCCCACACTCTGGCCAGGTAAACTACTGTGTGTTGGCAGCCCTTTTAGCTGCAGTTTGCAACCCGTGCTGTCTCTCCCGTAGCATGTAACCCTCAACACCAACTATCTGCTTGTCTGGCTGCTCAACTTACTTTCAAATTGGTTTCCTGATTGATCAATTTTGTTCTAATCTTTTCTGAACCCTGTCGCTTATGTTTTGCTCTTGATATGTTTCTTTTGTTGATTTAGTTGGCTTACTCAGCAGGTTCACATTTGACTTGCATGCTTGCTAGTCCTCTTGATGTACGACCACTTAACTACCTAGTTTTTTACCCTCCGCTATGCTTCTGCCTCTGTCTCCATGGTAGTTCTAGGCTTTTTATCTGGTGGTGTGTTTCATTCGAACTTCTTTCAACTAACAGCCAGAATGCTGTTTTCTTTTCAGCGACAAAACTACCCACAGCAAATGCCAATGAACCGAAAACCAGTAGAAAATGACGAAGATGAAGTATGGCGACAAAAGAGACGACAAAACAATGATGATGTATCTGCCGCCGTTGAAAAGGCAAGGCAGCGTAGAGAAGAAGAGGAGCGTCGTATGGAAGCTGAAAGAAAGGCAGGTGCTGCTGAAAAACTAAGACAGTTGGATGAGAGAGTTAAAAAGAAGGACCTCAAGGTTCGTGTTCATACAAAGAAAACAGCACAACTGGAAACTTCTGTTTATAACCTTATCTAATGCAGACTTGCCGCTCTAAAAGATTGATATTTGATTAATTAAACTGATATATTTGATATCAGTATTTATAAAAAATAAAATCTAAACATTCCCTCAAAAAATTAATATGTATCAGTTATTTCTATTGATGAAATTTTTTTTTTTTTTTAAGTAGGTCTGCATTTTTCCCCTTTTTTTTTCTTTCTTTACACTCAAAATTTGATCGTTGTCTGTGCATGCTTTATCTATCGATGACTGGTTTGATGGGTCATTTTATCTTCCATTTTGTTGTTGTGGTATTCTCTCTCTTGTCCAGTTGTTTTAGTTTATCAGTCTCCTTATGTAATCCCATACTCATATATTGTATATTATAGTAATTATATGTACTGATAGTATACCACAAGGTTATAATTACTTGGGCTGTTATCTTTTTTATTGTTTATACCAATACTGTTTTTAAGAACAAAATGCACATTGTAATAAATGAATTATTTCAAAATTATAGTTTGGCATTTTGGTTTTGTGACCAATATTTCTAAATGTTCAAGAAAAGAAACCTTTGTATTTATACTTTGAAACTGATATTAGATAAAGTGAAAGTGTAACAAGACTAGTGAAAAGTCTTGTGGATAGTACAATGTTGTTTGTTGGGAATCCATTATATCCAACAGCAACAAATTCACATTTATGGTTGTGTTATTGTGGCTATGGCCCTTCTGTCTAAGTGCAGTATGTCTCAAACTAATTTATACTGTCTATTTGAAAATGGTAGATCAATAATTTTTCAACAAGGCCAGACCTATCCCATTTTATCAATGTGTTTATATGGTTGGAGAACATAGTTGTCAAGAGTTAAATACCTTTTGAGCACAGTGTTAAAACACTAATCAATCTGCACCATCTAATGTCTCAATGGATAAAAATATTTTAATGTCCAAGCCAATAAAACATGTATATTGTTACTAATAGATATGTATCTTATTTTTGGGTATGTTATAGTGAACAATTGTCCACTCGGATACACACAGTATTTGTGATATGGTGATTTCTTTTTATGTTAAAAAAATGCTAAGACACTTTTTCTTGAATTGAAATTAAATATTAAATTTTTGTCTAGTTTTGATGAGTAATCAAAATTGGCAGTTGATCAGAGGATGTCAACCTGTACTATCTCATTGTATACCAAGCTTGAGAGCAGGCACATTCTGGTACTGCAGTGGATGGTTGGAGGGATCTTCCTGTTACCCTTTTGATCTCCGAGCTAAGGGGCAACCTAAGATGCCCGCCACCCAGTGGGCTGGCATGCTATCATATGGGTGAAATAAGCCTTTGTGCAGCCTTGACTCTCCGATCAAGCAAACAAATCCAGCTCTTTTTGGCTAATCCCCAGTTTGAACAATCACTTTTTATATATTTATGTTCAAAACAAAGACAATTTAGACTGTTACAATATCAGATTTCAATTCAATACTTTCAAATTATGTTTCTACAAACATAAAACTGTATGTATAACCTTTTGTATTCATCTTTTGCAAATAGTGCCTTTTGGTCAGGTATTATTTAGTACTACGATACTTATTGGATATGTTGTTCGAAATAACTTGTCTTGTTTTTGCCTTGTTGAAGCAGATCTTCAACACTTCCATTTTGCCGGATTTTCTTGAACTCTCAACTTATTTTTATAGACTGATAAGGATCGGGAGAGCGACCCTGAGAGTAGAGAGAGTCGTCATAGTCGTACACCAAGTGAGAGCAGTGAAAAAGATTCAAGGGAGCGAAATTTCAGAGATTCAAAACCACAACAACAGGTGAATAAACTGGATCTCGCAATTGTAAATATATCCATCGTCATACCCTTAAGTATGACGTTAAACCCCAGTCAAACAAACAAAACACAATTGTAAATACACATTTCCGAGAAACAAAATTTATATACCCTAGATCATCCCCTTCATGGTTCACGCATTGAATTAAAATTGATATAACCCCTTCAAAGTTCCGCTGAAAGTTTCCATCAGCTGTATAAAATGGATGTTAGCGACTGCAGATATTAATACCTGGTTCTAGGTTTTTTTATTTGTATTATCAAACATGTGCATTGTAAAGTGTTCATAGAAGTGAAATATCTTTCAGTAAGAGTTAAACACCAACCAAATTACATATCGTTGACATTTCTGATTACTTAAATGCTGATAAAAAACTGATAAGAAAGAAACCATTTAAAAACCAACCCCACTATTGTCATAGAATTCCCTCAATACTGAAGGTTGACTCAAAACTTGAAGCCATACATTGTACAGGATCAACAGTCCTACACACTAGCCACTGAACCACAGCTGCGAACAAATTTGCCTGGATAATTGAAAAATAAGGCATTCCAATTTCCTAGAATGGAACACTTGTCATTTAATGAGCCACCATATTACTGTGTAGTCAAAAGTGTTGATTTTAATTTACAAATATGATATTTTTTTAAGGGGATCAATAGGTTTTCTTTTCCCAGAGAACCAGCCTGCACCAGATTAAATGATTTCAGAAAAGAAAAAAAAGTAGACATTAAGTAAAACAGCTACATTATTTTCAAGTAGAAAATGTTTGTCCTACAGAAAATGACATTTTATGTGTCTGTTTCAATACAGTTTTCTGGTCGGTTTGCGAAGAACGTTCCACCTCGTTTCCAAAAGCAAGTGCAGGAACAGAGAGAGCAGATGCGACAGCAGCATCAAAGTCCTGGGCCACCTCATTCTCCACACTCCCCTCATTCTCCACAACAACCACCTCAAGGACCCCCAATGCCTGGACAAGGTCCTCAACAGGGTATGCCACAGGGTATGAGACCACATCCATGGGGTCCTGGTGTCCCATATGACATGAGGGGCCCGTGGGCTGGTATGCCACCTCATTTCATGGAAATGAGAATGGGACCTAGACCTCCACTTGACATGCAAGGTAGGAGTTGAAAAAGATATTCACTAACTCATAAAATTGTTTATATCTTGCTTTATTCTCTTTGAACTAAATGGTTTGAATTATATTGTAAACATAAAATAAAACTTGTAATTTGTTCGAGTAGAACCTAGTGTTAGTACTGGGACCCGTTTTATAGAGGTGTACTGGTGACTTGGATCCACTAGATGCTAGTTCGTATGTGATAAAATAAGACTTTATTTCCTGTGGCGTTGAGTTAATTTGCAAACTTATCAGACAAATTGCATGTTCTGTTTCACCACATTCTATGGTTTTTTTTTTGATCAGGTATGCCTATGTATCCAGTACGTCGCAGAACAGATAGTCATGGTTCTGGTAATGATAGCCATGAAGAGGCCAGGACGCCCGAATCCTATGAAAGAGATTCCAGGGCCTGGATGGAGAGAACCTATGGGCCCCCTCCGGGTAAGTAGGCACAATGAAATCCACAATAAACACCATTTCTACAAAATACAACTTTTCCTTTCTGTTTTGCTGTTTTATGTTTATAGCTAAGGTATGATTACCATTTTACAATTTAATGTTTCAGTTGGTCCATTTGAGGAAATGCATCGACCACCTTACTATGACCAACAGAGATCTTATTCTTCAGATTTTGATCGAAGAGAACGTCCAGAGGAATATGACCGGAGGTAAGTGTCTGAATGTTTCCTAATACTTTTGGTGGTGGCTAGAGGGCACTTCATGTTGCCCTGGTGTTGTCAGAGGTACAAGGCAACAAGTGCATCTTATCACTGTTTGAGGACGCATACCTGTAAGGTGGTTTTCTCACCGTCCATTCGGCCAGTCCAACGTAATGAGTGAAGTTGCGAACTTCCGTACTCTCTAACAAATCTAAACATAGTTTACTTGCTAGTCAGTATTGAGAATAATAATATATGGTGATTATTATGATGCAAGTGGCGATTTGTGAAAAAGTGTGGGACGGGCCCTGTGATAGTGTTGACTTTTTTTCTTCCTATTTGAACAGCACTGTAGGTGAATTCCACATTTAATTTGAGTGTACATTACTGTGTCTTGCCACTTAATTGAATCTGAAAATTGTTCGACTTGAAGACTTTCAGTAAAATAAAATCAAAAATTATGTAACGATATCAAACAATTTTTTTTCCTAGGGATTATGAGAGAGGCAGACCTGATTTTGAATACAGGGAGCAGAGCTCGGAGGAACCGCCTGAGAAACAGGGTTCTAAAGAACCAGAGGAAACGGAACCCCGCTCTCCGCCAGTTCAGAAAGATCCATTTGATGATACTTCAGAGAAAGATGAGTCGAAGGACAGAGAATTGAGGCGGGAGAGGAGAGATAGAGATTCTAAGAGAAATGAAAGGTAAATGCTTAAATTTTACTGGATATAAATTTAAGAAATATATAAAATATCAGACATAGCAAAACTGTGACTTAAAATCTTTCAGTCCCATATTCTTTTTGCAAGGCTTACTTTTGGTGTACAATCCATCCTCCTATGACTGAAAAGCCCTGGAGTACAATGCTTAACCCCAATCAAACAAACAAACCTATGGCTGAAATAACTTCCCTAAATAACATGTCCCTAAGAACTACTCTACTAATTGAAGATAGTGTCAAATGGATCAATTTCTTTCCTGAAGTTGAAATTTTTATTGATTCATTTTCGGATCGGTTTTCAGAACTTTTGACCTGGAAAATTTTTAATTTTTTATTTTAATTTTGTGATTTGGCCTTATTATATGAACTGAATTTGAAATCTTCCACAGTCGTGAGGATAAAGAAAATATTCGTGGAGAAGAAAGAGAAAAGCGCGACAGAGTTCAAGGTTACGATGGTGAACGTCCCAAGGAAGATAAGAGAGGAGGAAGTGAAGGTGGCTGGGGAAAGCAAAACCTATCACATGGTCGCTATAATCAGAGAGATGATGGACAGAGATCTAATCGATCAAATAGTAAGAACACAAGTGAGATGTAAAAAGATTGGGTTTTAATTACAATAGTGGCCTCGCAGATGTGGTTCAGTGGTTAGCGTGTCTGGTAAATCATCACCAACAATGTATCGCTCCCAGTTGTGAGTCGACCTCCTGCAGCGCAAGAGCCCCATGAGGTCACTACCACAAACAAGGGAGTTTTAAGTAGGGCAAAGTGACAAGTGCTCTATCAGTTTCCCTACAAGTGAAATACCCTTCAGTATGTGAAACCTCAAACAATAAATACGCTATTTGTTTATGTATTTTTGCACTCAGAATTGACGAACACTTTTAAAACTATGCGGTCAGTTTCACCAAAAGGTCAGATAACCTGGTTGTTAAACAAAAATGAAGGGCTTGACATTATCCAGTGTTAATGATAAGCAGTGTGATTGGTTATCAGTATTATCCAGTGTCAATGATAAGCATTGTGATTGGTTATCCATAGGAACCAGTGTTAATGATAAGCAGTGTGATTGGTTATTAGTATTTTCCAGTGTCAATGATAAGCATTGTGATTGGTTATCCATAGGAACCAGTGTTAATGATAGGCAATGTGATTGGTTATCCACAGGAACCAGTCAACATCTTTTGGTATAGAATTTTGTCAAATGTATACAAAACCTTACAATACAGGGGAGTTGAATTAGATTGGATTATCATTAGATTGACAATATGACCAGAAAGAACTAATGGATTGAAATATATTACATCTATGGTGATAGAAGACCTAAGCAAAAATATGTAGTTTTAGGAAGTGGATCAATGTAAATTTAAAAAACAAAAATGAAGCAATGGAATTGAAAAGAAATGTCTTTTCATGAGTAGCTTCATTTAGATTCCGCCCTCTGGCTAAGAGCAGTTTGTTTGAAGAGTGGCAATGCTGTCTTCACTTAGCACTGGAGGAAAATTAACTTTCCAACATTATTGAAACGCTTCACATCTTGGTTGTGCTAGTGTCAATTATTGTTGAAATACACCGTCATATTAAGTGAAATACCCTTAAGCAGGGCGTAAAAAACACCAATCAATCATTAAGATTCCAACCATAGAGCCGAAGAACTAACTTGAAATGCTCCCTATATCACTAATTTATCTACTGTTTTCAGGACGTAATGACTGGCACGGATCTGCTCCTCCCCCAATTCCACCACAGCAGTCCCAGCAGAATATTCCCCCAAGAAGCACATTTGTTCCCCTGAAGAGATCTGCCTCTAATATGTCAAACAGCTCAGACAGAAAGACGGACTCCCCTAAAGAAAGCAGTGCTGAAAAAGCTGAAGTCCAGAAACAGCGCTCTGTTAGCAAGGTAAGCTATAGTCATCAAGGACATCTCAAAAGTCCATTGTTTTTTAGGACATTTCGTTAAAAGTCCAGTATCCTAACTGTGAAAATTGTTTGGAACAAGTGAATGTACTATATACACTGCAGGATACCCACGCCTCCTGAAATTCCTGGAAAGTCCTGGAAAATTAACAAAAAGTCCTGGAAAGTAGAATTCATTTGTGTTTTGTGACAACATGACAAACTATTGTTGAATAATAATCCATTTACAAGTGAATTTAGAGACCATTTTGTCCCGGAAAACCCTGAAAAACTACATTATTTTACTCCTGGAAAGTCCTTGAAATTCCTTTTAAATAAGTGTGGGAACCCTGACACTGGAAGAAAACTTAACGTTAATGTCTTCAAAAAATAGATCCATATGTCCTGAAGTCCAATTTTAGTGATTTAATACATGTTATATGTATATATACATATCTTGTTGCATCAGTTTTATGAAACTTAGTTACATTGCTGGTTGCAGGAGTCCTTGAAGGAGTCCAAGGTCCCAGAAAAGTCGGAGTCCCCGTCAGTTGAAGTGAAAGAATCTCGTCGTTCAGACAAGGATTCCACTTTAGAAAAAGAGAACAGAGACCGTGTCTCGCCTGTGGACGATACTAAATCTGATAAACAAATGTCTACCAAGGATCGAGAACCTAATAAAGACAGGAATCAAGACAAACCCATGTCTAAGAGTGCAGGAAATCGAGAAGATAAGCGAGAGAGGGACAGGTATAGTGAAAAACCTCCTGCAAAGAAAATGCGGGATGATCGCAGAGATTATTCAGAAAGAGGAGAGAGAGGAGAAAGAGGCCAAACTGTACATGGCCGAGGGCGAGAATTTGTAAGAGGTCGTGGAAGAAGTAGAGGATCCAGGGGATCCCGAGGGGCTATGACTACCAGCAGAGGACGTGGCAGAAACGAATACAAGAGTTACGAACAAAACTCCCGCAGTCAGAAACCTCAAAGTAGATATTACGACAATCGTAATATGAAACCAGATGAGAGCGAACACAGTGAAGGTGATGATCACACAGAGGTGAGTACCCGAAGACGGGGCCATGATGAAGACAGTGATGCGTCTGTGGAGGAGACTAGTGGAACCATGAGTGAAAGTTCATGTGAGCGGACGTCTGAGGGACGTGAAGTGCATCAAAATAACTCTTCGACAAATGAACGCAACAATCATAAAGAGAGCCGTGATGTTGGCGATAAGGAAATCTCCTTGGAGAAAACGTCACAGAAAAGCAATCCCAGAAATAACCGAGATGATAAACCTCGATCTGGGGGAGCACGGGAACGCAGAGACGAAAAAATAAACGTGTGGGAGAACAAAAACAATGTTTTTGACAACAAAACTAATGTTTGGGACAGCAGACAAAATGCATGGCAGCGTGACCGTGATGAAAAGAAATTAGACCATGGTGACGGCGGACGAAAACGTATTGATGAAGATGGTTATAAAGGAAGAGATGGTGGATACAGAGATGTGGATGGTGCTCATGATGATGGTTACGATGATAGAGGACACCGACCTCGTGGAAATAACTACTCTGCTGGCAGAGGGGAAAATAGACGAGGTAGGCAGTTGTAATTTCCATTGTGTTATATATTTTCCAAATGCATTAAAGTTTATCTTGGATCAAAAGATAATTATTTTATGGGAGGATTTAATTCCAGATATCAAATCAAACAAAACAGAAAAAGTAGTCCCTAGACCTTGAGGCCCTCTGGCTAAAGGCAGTTTGTTTGAAAAGTAGCAAAACTGTCTTTATTTAGCACTGGTGGAAAATTAACTTTCCAACATTATGGAAACGCTTCACATCTTGGTTGTGCTAGTGTCGATTATTGTTGGAATACACC
>JAQQZZ010086764.1:0-18347 GCA_030265115.1 Mopalia vespertina
ATTATATCTTATTTGAAAATCTTAATCTAGTGGGATATGTTTTGGTTACACAGACAAATCTATCAATAATTAGATCATGTGATATAATTGTACTGCCTTTCTGGTTACAGGACGAGATGCTGAGGATGCAAGTACAGTCCATGGATAGACAAAGAAATACTCTTGACAGAAATTCAGACGATGAGTGGCGGTCAGACGAACTGTGCATGAAAGATGTACACACCATGCGTAAATCTAAGACATTTTGTGCCGGAATTAAGACAATGGTGTTCAGTTTTCTCGTAATGGAATAATCTCTGTGGAAACCCTCCAAATTTTTATGAGCAATTGTCGTTTTCCAGAAAGTGTGATTTTGATACAGTTACACCATTCAAGTTGTGGATATAACCTTTTTAAATGACGTTAAGTGATACCAATACCTTCATAACAGTTACAAGGAACATGTTATGTATTTATCTTCGTGTGATGGTAAAAAATAGCTCTGATTGATTAAATGCGTTATAGTACGATAGGCGTAATCATGCACTTCCACGAACATATTTAAAATAATATAATGAATGAAAATATGTTTTGATAACATAAACTTTTCCATTACGTTTATTAAACAAGAGATTGTTTTAATAATACTAATAAAAATATTTATTATCTTCAGCTTTATCAGATTGTATTGCTTTACATAGGTCTTCATTCTTGATTGTTAGTTTTCTATAACTATAACGAAAAAAAGTGTAAATTTACGACACAAGCACAAGTACTACTTTGACATTGACAATGCATTTTATTTTCAATGAAATATAGTCATTCTAAATAATGTTAATGTTTATTTATTTCTCTTTGGAATGGCTCAATTGACACAATTTATATAATTGTTGTTTATTTCGTTTTGGACTTCGAATGATTGAAACCGTTTATTTTAATACTTTGTCATGTTTTCTTGTTGATTTTTATATAGGGAAACGAAAACAGCAATATAAGAAACTAATTAAAATGACTAATCCCTTTCACTGTTAATATAGCTTTTGTATAATCGACGTTTTTGATTACAAATGTGCACAGTAAAAGACTGGGGTTATATATACTACATCTGAAATTATTATATTAGAAAGATTAAGTCTTGTTTTAGCTACAAGTTGTGGTGCAATTAATATCATTTAAAGTTAATGTCATTTGAACTCAATTTAGTGTTTATTTCAGAGGCAAATAAACACTATATTCCGTTTAAAAAGTGTTACCGAACCATAATAATAATAATAATAATAATAATAATAATAATAATAATATTCTTTATTTCAGCTCGATAGCCACATAGGCAATAAAGCCTCTTTTCACGAGGATCGAGGGGAATATAACAAAAAAAATTAAAACATTTAACAAATATACATTATTAACTTTTTGTAAAATACAATAAGAAAAAGATTATAATCAGAAAAAAATTTAGATAAATAGTTCAGAGTGTATATTATTAAAACTGCTAAAATATTTTATAGCGATCTTTTGGTGCTATAATGTTAAAAGTACATGTTATATATATATATACATATATTATACAATCATATAGATATATTTACATTTATAATTATAAATAAACAAATAATTTTAATTAATAAATGTTCAGAATATATATTGTTAAAAGTGCTAAACCATTTTGTAACGATATGTTAGTGGTAAGATATTTTGTAGAGCTATTTAAGATAAGTTACAAAAAGTGTATAAAATATCTATATTGTACAATTAAGTGAATATATTTACATTCATAAAATATACAATATATTCACAATATAGATGATTATATAGAGTATATAAAAAGGTAGGTAAAGCATGAAATAAAATAACATGAGTAGATAACAAAATAGCAAGTAAGTTTAAGTTGTTATAAATATTTTTAAATGGTATTTTGTAATTCCAAATTAAGCAAATGATGATAAAATTTAATTTATCGTTATAAATAAGAGAAATACACCCGGTAGAATAGTTATATACGTACAATATAGGAAAATACAAATGCTAATTTTAAGACTTAAGATATACAAATATATGATAAATAAATTATATCAGAGTACAAACATTGGATTCTCAACGTTTCTGTACTGGACTTTTATTATGAATTGTATCGGCCGTCACATTTACCTCTTTCATAGTGAAACAATGATCAGAAACTACCACGAGTAGAGATATTTATTTATACGGTTTCGTCGTAGATGTGCAAATGTATACCGTTATTGTACGTTTATACCATGCTTGATTACTTGTCCACTATCAAAAGTCTAATAAAACATTTTAGCTCGAGAAAAATAGAGGGTTTGTCAAGGTACATGCACATGTGCAACTAAATTTATCTTCTGACTGATTATTTAAAATTATTTCAAGTTACAGATAGTATTTTTGCTATTTGGGGGTAACACTTTTTTTAAACTTACATTTCCAAAACAAGGCGAAACGTTAGATTCGTTGCATCTCTGCCTTGTGACTTTTGCCTGAAACCAACCGAAAATCTTGTCTACCCTGTGGTGCAGTCTTAAGCTGTTTAAAATCAACTTATCTGGACTTTTCATTTTCCCCAACAAGTGTTATATTCTCTCACTGGTTGTATGGTAGTCTCAACATATTGGAGCACGCGATATTCTTCAAACGAACTGGGATTCGTCGATACTGTCGATGTTCAGTCTGGACCCAGAGTTCAGCGATGGCCTTACTTGTTACTCTCTGTGGATCTCATTTGTAAATCGCTGTATCCAATTAGACCATTGTAGGTAGGTCTGTCCACGGGCATATTAACATTGTTCTTGTTGGTGATTGAGAACAGGGTAAAACTGCAGAGCCTTGTTGGGGCTACTTTATCGTAGGCAAGTTGGGAGGACTAGACACTTTCTTAGTGCTGAGACTCGAATAGCCAGCAGAAAATGCAAAATAGCGGCAACTGCACAACTGGTGGTTCTTTACAGGGAAGTCCTGTAATAATTATTTGTACCTGCCGTAAAACAATATGGATGGTATTAAAACTTTTCTAGCAACTAGAGATTCTCTCCTATATTTCAGGTTTGCCTTTATATCCGTTATTTCTGAATAATTAAGAGAATGTCATCTCAAAAATAAACGATATAATGCCTTATGATTTTGTAACCGACACAAATTATTTCAATAAAACTAGGAACATGGGTTTTACAATGATCACATTGAACTGTTTTTCACAGATTTTGTACAAATTTACAATACTACCATGAACTAGAATCCCAAATTGTCAACATTTTCAAAAGTGTGAATGCCTCAAAATACTAACCCTATTACGGCTGACAGGACAGTATCATAACACATCTCTGTGGCGAATGTTCATTGGACTTGGCATATGTTTCGCATCTATCGCTCTACCACTGTCAAGATATATTAACTATCAGTTCTGAAAGAGTATAGAATTTACTAAATACATTAATCGGAAACGATCGAAAGTGACGAACATCTTGATGGAGGTGTGATTCTTATATAAATTATACTTGTTGATTATCATTTATAACTTTTTATCAATGGATATTTTTATTTATAATTCATTATACACTTGTGTTTTTTGTACGTCCAACCTCAAGAGTCCCTCTAAAATATCCAGTATTTGGCCACGTAGAAAATAACAAAAATCATCAATCGTCGTGGAAAGATTACTGACTTAGTTTCCCTCTCAGAGGGCCCAGTAAAGAAGTTTGGAAAACAAATCAATCTATCTGTCAAGAATATTGAGAAAAACAAATTAGCCGCTGGCGTTATTCCGAGTCACACAGACGGAAGAATGTGTTTCCTCTACGTGAGGTAAATAACGTACCCGGTAAACAAGTTGTTTCCTCGGTGCAACCATCATTGATGATCGGCGGAATGCGAAGACCTCATTCGGCAGAAGGTAGTGCAATAATACTGCACTTTGCAAGAATCTCAATATAGTGTGATGGATGTTAAGACGGTTGCAGCTTAGATGATATTTCAATATATGTTTGATGATTCTCAATTATTGTGATGATGATTTGATTCGACAAGTTTCTATATGTTGTTTTAATGTTGTGCAATGCATGAACTAACATGGAATATTTTCATTTCGTCTTTTCTTGACTTCGCACACAAGATCACCTCGTTACAATAAGGTTAACTTTAACGTGCCAAAAATAGTCTTGGACAATACGTGAAAGAAAGGAAGCATCAGAAGATTGATTTAATTTTCATGAAATCTATCAAAATGGCAGGCAATATAAGAGCGAAATTGTTGACACATACACAAAAGTTACAGGGTTATTGATCTAGAAATCTAACGAATGACTTTGTTTTCCTTGCATACCATTGAAAAAAAAAATTAATAATACTGCGTTCTTCAAATTAATTTTAGACTGAGGTTTATCTACATTTTTTAGATTGTTTTGTCTTTCTTACTGACTTAGCAGTGTGAAGGTTATAATACCATAATGATTTATTTTCTTTTTCAAAAATAAACTGTTAATGGGAGTTTCAGAGGCGGAAATGGTTTTGTAGAAACTGCCCACAGAGCATCTGTTAGAATATTTTTAGTACATCCCCATGTTCGATAATCGAAAAATGCAACAGCAGCTCCTCCTCCATATTGCGTAAGAAAGATATCTTCTAAAGGACGAGGGCGTGGCTTAGTGGTCAGCATGGCTGCCTACTTATCATACTTCAATGTACCCTCCACGTGTTCAAGTGCACCTAACGAGTCTGTATATGAGGGAGTCACACGGCAATACCAGGGTGGCTTTTACGAGATTTGTCCCCGGTTTACGCAAAGAACAGTGTGAAATAGACGACTCGTCGCCAGATAAGTAGATAGCCTTGAGCTCGACGTTAAACCCGAATCGAACAGAGTAATCTAAAAGACAACTTACCGTAAAGATTAACAGCTTGTCCAAACATTTTGACCATAAATCCAACATTGTTTACCTGGTGATTCTAAAGTAGTAAAGCAACATAGTGAACATGTCATTATCTGCGAAAGACATAGCTTACACTACACAATGTGCGTTTGATCTTTTTATAATTCAACTTTGTAAGAAATACAGATCTAATACATCATTTATTCAGAAACATTGCATCTGAGCAAAGTACCACATTAAACAACGAATAAGGTCAATCAACCAAATCACACCTCGATATTATATGACTATAACGGATAATTGTCGTTATTAACTACATTATCTTTTGAATAATTTGTATTGTCGGGGGAGGTGCACATCGCAGCCTCGATACGAGCTGTTCATCACTCTTTCGGGGAGCAGTTGCCAGGGGCCAACGGTCACATTATTATCTAACTCCTACTTCCTGTCATGTGACTTGGGAATTGATTGATTGAGTTTTCAGAACACCTTTGTCTTAAAGACTGGCAAGTTGAAGGTGCCGATTCATTTGTTTTATTCAATATATATATATATATATCTGGTTCGTTCCAAATTAGACTATCGCTGCATAGTATACGACTCAGTACGTGTTAGCGACATTACAAAGCTAGATTCTGTCCACCATCAGGGTTTCTGACCGAGCCTTGGGGCGTTCGGTACATCACCATTTAACAGGCTATACATCGAAGCAGATGAGCCATCTTTATATCATCGGATGCTAAAACTTGGTCTCCAATATTCTACAACGTTATAACCCTACTTACAACTGTGATTTTGGTCCATCATTTGCATGTTGGTGTGTTCTTTAAATAGTGCTATGAAAATTGCTTCATTTGGACTGCCCATGAGACCACATCCAGCAAATGCCGTATTTTGTTTTGACAAAACACCAGTTTCGTTTCAGTCTTCTCTGCCTTTGCTGTTTCCAAGACCTCGACTTCTCTTTGATCTTAAAGAGCAAAAGAAACATGTTCGCTGGGGTTTTTTTTCGCAAAAGTTTGGCGACACAAATGATAGTTACGATAACCATGCCTTCACCTACACTGATGGATCAGAGACTGAAGCTAGAGTGGCAACTGTAGCAGTTTGGTTGCAACAGGTGGCTTCCTTCGGCTTCATCCATCTTTTCTGCTGAAGCCAAGGGTCTTTCCCTGGCACCATCTCCAGAAAACCGTTATCAGCAGCGATTTCGCTATCTTGCATATTGGCTACCGATAGCTTTCAGGTCAAGTAGCCAGCAATTCTGCATATCCTTAATCAAGTAAAGTTCTAGAAGCCAAATGAACAGAACACCTGTTCTGATAGATACACAGTCATGTAGATGTTTCCTGGAAACACAGTTGTAGACAGGGAGGCACAATCAGCCCGCAGCAAGCCCATTTTTAAAATCGTTTATATGCTATTATGATCTCAAGTCCAACATTTCTAAGTAGATTTTAATCTTTGACAGGGTATTTGGGAATATACTTGATGACAAACATCCTCTGATTGGTCAGAAATTTTACTCCAATGGAATATTTAGAGCCAAAATGAGTCATTTGCTATATTGACATATTTTTATATTTTAACACTTATATATATGTAATAATAATAATAAACTTTATTTAAACACGGGCAATTCTGAATGTTCTTTTCAGTTCAACTTGTTTCTCTTTTTGATGTTTGCTGCCAAGAATTGTGCTGATTGCAATTAACCTTAAATACAAGATATTGAATACAAATAATCAGGACTATGTTCACGCCACATTGTATCTGGAATACCACTGGATGTGGCGTACCACACAAACCAATCAATCTATGTAAAATTCAAATAACAGGCAGGCATCGTGTTGTACAGGAGGGAACAGGGAGGGCTCTACCAACCGAAAGCTACCTCAAACGAAGGTCATTTAATATTCTAAAAACAAACATATAAGATGAGATCACGGATAGTTTGATCATCATTGAGGTCGCTATAGTGTATTTTCCAGATCAGCGACTTCGTGTAAGGGTTAGAAAAGTCCTACCCTAGCTCAATGTCCATTGTTCCTAAGCCGCAACTCGTAATTGATGCCAACATATCGACGTATACTTATATTTTGGTCTCACCGTAATAAGCAATTTTATCTATAGACGATTGTACGAGCTCACGGCTTTTCAAAGGATTTTTGTCATCCGCATATCGTATCAGATGATTTTGTGAACATTTCCGAAAAAAGACACACTAACGTGATAAATGTAAGATAATGTTGCCCGTATCAATAAATCCAGCACATTTAGGAGGCGTCGTTTGATCCATAACATGAGCTATGTTGAGCTGATATACGTTACTGCGAACAGCATCCAATGCGGTTTGATTCGAGATAACTAACGGCCACGGCCGAAACAGATACTAAATTATATGGCCCAAACATAGATGTTACCCGAGCAGAACGAAAATCAATAAGTGATGAATACACGTATTGTAAGAAAACATATAAGTGGTGATATGGTCAAGGCATCCCAAATCAGAATTTGCAACATTGTTATATTCCACCTTTTGAAGAGCGGCTATTATTTCTTCACCTTCCAGCGACTCTCAAGTGCTGTCTGTTCTTGAACTAGGTGCATGTATTACTCATCTAGAAACGGAAATTGCTCCGGTTGTATATTGCCAATGCAGATTGCTTGGATTTGTTTGTTTGTTTGATTGGGGTTTAACGTCGTACTCAATGGTTTTTATTTTATATGACGACGGATTGTCCACTTCACACTGTTCCTTGCCTAATGATGGCGGAAAGAACTGGGAGGAGACCTCGTAAAAACCACACCAGGGATTACCGGAGCCACATTTCATGACTCACTGATATACCCGATGGTCGACAGCAGACTCGACCCCGTAAAGGTACATAGGAGTTGGATTAGCAAGCACAGACGCTAACCACTAATCCATGAAAACACAGATTTTTAGGACGGATAATTTTATATTAATGTTAATTCGAATAATATAAACTTAACAGATATGTGTAATGCTTCGCCGTATTCGTGCCTATCGTCTTTATAACAATTAACCCCAACCCGTCACGGGTCTTTTGTAAAAGAAATGCAACGGATTGTGTAAAACCCGATTATGTTAAATCACCATATTGATTGGCAGATAATAAACAATAGTGGCTATCTTCCTCAGACATTGGTATACAAAGGGAAGCTATAGTTCCGTGGTTATAATTCGAATGTTGACTCTTTGGTTAATCAGCTGTGACTCGCAGAGGCTAAATCAATCAATGGCAGCACGACTTTTGTGGACTTTCCCAAGATTCAACTCAGAGTCGTTACTGACTTCTCTTGATGACCCGTTGTTAACATTGGCAATCATTTATACTTTATGATGAGGGTTTCGTGTTAATTTTAATAGTCTAAAGCACAGTTGTCGAGGGGTAATTATCCCAATAATGAATTTAATCGCAGGGTAACAAAACCCCTATTGAATCGCCGTTGGTCTAATCAACTAATGTGACAACGCCCAAGAGGCTGCTGATTGTCCCAACGTACTCATTTATGCTATGGTCAGCTATCTATCGACCCCTCGCCATATCTTGACATACATCTCTTAGGGCTTATATAACAGTCACTATAACACATATTTTAGGAAGATATAATTATTTGATTCATCAAATTAACCCAAAATACGCACTTGTGTATTTGTACATTTGAAATTATATTAGAGACAAGATAAGTTATAACACAGTGTGACGGTTTTTGACTGAAGCACATCACGCAATTTATTTATTTGCTATCGACGGTTCCCACTGTTGAACTTTCATTTGAGTGGACATGCTAATATCGGTTTATGAGACAAGCACTTAGTCGGTCTATCTATCAGCTCGAAAGTATTTTGAATTACAGACCTGCATTTACATCCACATTAAGAAATGACAGTTGTGTACTCTTGGATGATAATGATCAAACATTTATGTCTACAATCTGTATACATACATTTGATCATCAACGTTTATACAGTGGCTTTTATATTTACCTCATTTATAGTGAAACAATGATCGAAAACTGCCAGGAGCGGACATATTTACATGTATACCCTGTTTGATTGCTTGCCAGCTATCAAGAGGCTAATGAAACTTATAGGCTCAAAAACAATAGAGGTTTCGCCAAGGTGCATGTACAACTAAATATACCGTCTTACCGATAATTTAAATTATTTCAAATTAAAGATAGTATTTCTGCAATTTTTTAAATAATATTCCAAAACAAGGTGAAAGGTTGGATCAGCCGCATCTCTGCCTTTTCACTCTGCCTGAAACCAAACCAAAAACCTGTCTACCACGTGGTGTAGTCTTGTGCTCTCTGAAACCATCAGATAATCAATCTAAACTATTCATTATCTCCAACAAGTGTGATATGCACTCACTGCTTGTTCGCCAGTCGCCAACATATTGGAGCTCGCGATATTCTACAAACGAACTGGGATTCCTTGATGTCCAAACTGGACCCGAAGAATTGATGGCCTTACTTCAAAGTGACAGCGAATGCCTTGCTTGTTACTGTGTGTGGATCTGATTTGTAAACGTTGTATACAAATGGACACTGGTATGTCTGTGCAATACTGTACTAACATTGTTCTTGTTGGCGATTGGGAATGAAAACTTGCGGTCACTGTACAACGGGTGGTTCTTTACAGGGAAGTCACATAATAAACATTTATTGTACCTGTCGTTAAACAATATCGAACGTATTAAAACTTTCCAAGGTAGAGGAGATTCTCTCTTATATCCCAGGTCTTTATATCCGTTAATTCGAAAGAACTAAGAGAATGTCATCTCAAAATAAAGGTTGTAATGTAAAATGATTTTCTAAACAGCATACATTATTTCAATTCAGTTAGGAATATGTGTTTCATAATGATTACATTTGAAGTTTTTTGACACATTTTGTATGAATTGACAATACAACCATGAACTGGAAACTCATCATGGCATAACACTGACTTCAAAAGTGTGAATGCGTCATAATATTAATCATATAACGGCTGACAGGACGGTATCACACACCTCTGTGGCGAATGTTCATTGGACTTGGCATATGTGTCGCGTCTCTCGCTCAACCACTGGCAAGATACATTAACTGTCAATTCTGAAATAGTATAGGATTAACCTAATACGTTCATCAGAAACAGCAAAATGAAACGTACATTTTGATGGAGGTGTAAATCTTATTAAATGATATTTGTTGTTATCATTGATACCTTTTGTCGATGAATGTTTTTTATATTTATATTTCAGTATACACTTGTGTTGTTTTGTATGTTCAAAATTTAAAGGTCCTTAAAAGTATCCAGTATTTGGCCACGTTGAAAATAACGAAAATCATCAATTTTCGTGACGAAAAGGAAGACTACTGCCTAAGTTTCAATCTCCGAGGGCCCAGTAAAGAATTTTGTGAAACAAATCAATCTATCTGTCAAGTATATTGGGAAAAACAAATTAGCGTTCAGCGGTATTCCGAGTCACACAGACGGAAGAATGTGTTTCCCCCTACGTGAGTTACATAACGTACCCGGTAAACAATTTGTTTCCTCGGTGCAACCATCATTGATGATCGACAGAATGCAAAGACCTCATTCGGGAAAAGCAGCACAATAATACTGCTGTTTGCAGGAATCTCAATATAGTGTGATGGATGTTAAGACGGTTGCAGCTTAGATGATATTTCAATACACTGTTTGATGATTCTCAATTATTGTGATGATGATTTGATTCGACAAGTTTCTATATGTTGTTTTAATGTTGTGCAATGCATGAACTAACATGGAATATTTTCATTTCGTCTTTTCTTGACTTCGCACACAAGATCACCTCGTTACAATAAGGTTAACTTTAACGTGCCAAAAATAGTCTTGGACAATACGTGAAAGAAAGGAAGCATCAGAAGATTGATTTAATTTTCATGAAATCTATCAAAATGGCAGGCAATATAAGAGCGAAATTGTTGACACATACACAAAAGTTACAGGGTTATTGATCTAGAAAGCTAACGAATGACTTTGTTTTCCTTGCATACCATTGAAAAAAAAAATTAATAATATTGCGTTCTTCAAATCAATTTTAGACTGAGGTTTATCTACATTTTTTAGATTGTTTTGTCTTTCTTAATGACTTAGCAGTGTGAAGGTTATAATACCATAATGATTTATTTTCTTTTTCAAAAATATACTGTTTATGGGAGTTTCAGAGGCGGCAATGGTTTTGTAGAAACGGCCCACAGAGCATCTGTAAGAATATTTTTAGTACATCCCCCTGTTAGATAATCGAAAAACGCAACAGCCGCTCCTCCCGCATGATGCGTAAGGAAGATATCTTCTAATCGACGCAAGTCGTTGCTTAGTGGTTAGCACTACACAATGTGCGTTTGATTATTTATTAATTTAACATTGTAAGAATTACAGATCAACTGCATCATTCCTTCAAAAACATAACATCTGAGCAAAGTACCATATTAAACAACGAAAAAGGTCAATAACCAAATCACACCTTATTATTATATGATTAAAATGGATTACTGCCGTTACTAACTACATTATCTGTTGAATAATATGTATTGTCGGGGGAGGTGTATAAACCCAGCCTCGAAACGAGCTGTTCGTCACTCTCTCGGGAAGCAGCAGTCGGGGGTCAGTGGTCACATTATTATCTAACTCCCACTTCCTGCCATGTGCCCTGGGAATCGATTGATGCTAATTTCAGTTCATGTTTCCCCTCAATATATCAGTATTTTGATGTCCATCAGTCTGCCGAGATCACGGTTTTCGTCATTCTGGTGGCTGTCCTCAAATCGCTCGAATGTACCAAGGTATTGCAAAATGGGTTTTGCTGGGGAAAATAATACATAATATACGGATGTATTGAACAAGACATGGTTATAACACTACATACCTGATGTAACAACTTGATTACAAAAAAACCTTTAATATGACTTTGGTGCTTCTGAACAGGTCAGACAATTATGTTTGTTTAGGATATACTATTTTATTTTAAACGACATTGCGTCATGCTATTATATACGTAATGTTGTACATATCGGATGACCTGGAATGCACCTGCTTACATCGCCTCGGACGTCATCTTATTGTTATCATTATGACATTCAATATCCAAGTTAACTGATAAACATAGTCTGCATTGTGTTAGAGTTCAAACATTTCGTCTGTTTTGATTGATTAATTGATTGGCTGATTAGCGTTTTACGTCACATTCAGCGGCATTTCAGCTACACTATGGCGTGAACATCATCTGTTTTGAGTTCAGAACATAAACTATTCCTAAGTGTAATTAACATAATCTCAAGCCATATAAATTTGCTAGGTTTATTTAAGTGCCAGGAATGGTAAGTAATCTTCCGGTGAACAAATGTACACTGTAAAGTCCTTTACAAAGTTATGGAAAATAATCCATATCTACTTCATTGTGGAATTTCCTAATGTTGTGTGTAATTTTTCGTGAACAATTTGTTTCCTGGGTGCAACCATCCTTAGTGATCGACGGAATGCAAAGACCTCATTCGCGAAAAGGCAGTGCAATAATACTGCACTGAGCAGGGATCTCAATACAATGTGATGGATGTTAACACAGTTGCAGCTTAGATGATATTTCAATACACTGTTGGATGATTCCCAAGTATTTTGAAAATATATTGTTTCAATGTTTTGCACTGCATGAAATAACATGGAATATTTTCTTTTCGTCTTCTCTTCGTTTCGCATACACGATCACCTCGTAATTATAAGGTTGACTTTAGCAGGCCAAAAATAGTTTTCGACAATACGTCAAACTAACGAGACATCAGAAGATTGATTTGATCTTTGTGATATTTATCTAATGGCAGGCAATATAAGAGAGGAATTATCCACACATTCACAGAAGCTACCGAGGTATTGACCTTGGGAGCTAAGGAATGACTGTGTTTTCCTTGTATACTCCACGTAGCCCAGGAGTTGGTGTTTTTGATTTATTAGATAGTATGTTGTTTGCCTGTTTAACGGGTAGTCCAAGTTGTAGTGCTGTTGTAAAAGTGAGCAATAAAGCGAAGGCTAACATCAATGGACTTAATTGACGAAAGGTTAACCCATGTCATTAAAAGTTCATATCAACATACACTTAATCTACGAAACTTGACGTTAAATCTGTTTGAAGCAAGTTTCCTTCATCTCAGTTTTATGTAAACTCAGTGTTCTGTCTCGGATTAAAACACTGGATGTCCAGCAAACACTTGTCCCATGTATACGTTTGCTGTTGCATAGAAAAAACAAATCGGAATGGTGTTGTTCAGATTCCAGGGATTTCTGACACTTAAATACCTGCGATGAGTATTAGTTGTATCGCGTCTTGATCCATCGAATTTGTTTCCCCGACTCATCCCTCTCTGCAATAAAACGTTGTCTTCAAAAGTTACATTGATTGTGTTCAGAGGCATTCAGACAAGATCAAGTTTGTTCTATCGCCTTACCGCGCAGCTCAGAAAAATTAAAGAACAGGAATAGGGTTTTGTTTTATTGTGCAGTGGCTCAGTTAGTTTCATTGGATTTCTAAACCCCCTTGCAATAACCGAAGTAGCATTTTTATACTACGCGCAAAGGACAGTTTTTAGCTGACTTTTATGTGTTCTTCCCATGTCCTGCAAATTTTAGAAATATTACTTGAGTACGACGCTCTTCAATACGCATTAAAAACCAAGGATATCAAAATATGAGCACATCAACTTGATTGAATAGCAGTTGGTTTCTCTGATTGGTATATGTCGTCGAGTGTTGCAATTATACGGCGACTTTGCATTGAGGGGCATTGGCATCAAGTCAGACACCTCATGGAAACGAGCAGCACTTCATGGTAAATGGACGACGAGCTGTGGCCAATATATCTTATAACAATACTCCAAACCAAACACTCAAAAGAGAAATGTTAACATCAAACCAGCATGTAATTAAAATGATATACATTTCATCATTTAAATTATACAGGACACAAAACACACCAAAAACAATTATTGTCTGTTATATAGAATACTGCAGCAGTTGAAGACACATAACATAAAACCTAAGCCTGACAAGTTCGAGTTTGTTTTATTTATTTGGGTTGAAGGTTGTTTTATTTTATTGGGGTTTAACATCGACCTCTAGGGTATGACGACGGATTGTAAACTGCTCAATGTGCCTTATTTAAATCCTTTTAAAAACCTCCCTCGTCCAAGACACATCTTGAGACTCACCCATATACCGGAGGTCGACAGATGGACTTCGATCCCTTAGGGGTTAATCAAAGGTCTGCGAACCGACACACTAAACTCTGAACCACGATAACGTGGGGATTAAGTAAAAAGTGTAAAACTGCTTCGCGGTATTGCCTAACCACTTGAACCCAAAATGGAAGCATACTTGTATTCCTTCCATTACAAGATTAACATTAAAACCTTACGAAAGTGAAAAAATTAAATCGACACCTATAGTTCAATTTACGTTTTAAATTTAGTTTTCCGGTAAGCATACTATTGAGCCTTTAACATGCAGATTGACGGGATTGTCACAGCAGACTGGGCTACCCACTATGGAATTTTGTCATATACCGAGGTGTGAATCCAGCGATGAATGAACAAAATTTGTTTTACATCGGAATATTGAATACTCAGTAAAAAGTCTATGGAAATAATCATAACCACATGCTGATATCTCCATTGTAGATTGAAAAGCTATCTTAAAATGCCGATTTCAGATTTTAACAGAATCTACCTAAAAACAAGTGCGATTTGTCCAAGTTTATCGTATCGAAAGTTGCGCCTAGATTTTTAAAAAATCTTTTCAGAAATATATATTATGCTTTTGTTTATTCATAAGCCGACAAAAAGTCGACAAAACTGGGCACTCATTTTACATATTCGAAATCCTGCGTATCCTAGCATTCCACAAATATATATAATTCTGACTTATCTTCCGCGTCGCGATGTACTTTAAAAAACATAATTTCCTCAAACTCAACCCGGACATCCAGCAAAACAATAGACGGTTTATAATCTTGTTTGTTATATGTGCTATGTGGATGCATTTTTTGTAGTTCTTTTTTTCTCAATCTACCGTTTGCCAGTACATACCGAATCATTTTGCAAGATTTTAATGAATATCGGCTAAATATTAGTGCTGCGACGAATGTAATCAGAACAGTCATTGTACCATTCCCGGATTTTTAAACTATAGCCCATTAATATTAACTACTTTATACATATACAGCATATCTAGTTTAAAATATAATGTTGTAAACAAGCAAATATAGTATAATAATTACGGCGTTCAAGTAATATAACAGCAATACATTATTAAACATAACAATTGTTTTAAGAATCAACTTTGCTAACCTAATAAGTTGCCCCTGCCCTCTATATACGATTAGTGAGGTAGAACCTCAGATTTCAAAATATATGCCTGCTGTTCAGTTGTTGACAAACATACAATGTATTAAACTCCTTTATTACAGAACCAGACTGGCATCGACGACGACAGCCAATTGTCTTTTATCAAATTAAGTGTGCTCGAAATGCTCCACTTAATACTCCACTCGAAACATCACCCTAGGGTAAAATCGAGCTTGTAATGAAAATATCTGCTAAACAGTTTTTTATTAGAAACGCAGGAACTGAAAATTTCACCGTCTTTCAATTGATCATATAACATATGGGGCTCATTGGATGCACTGAATCATTTTAAAACAGTAAAGCACAAAATACAATGTGAATAACATTTCTATAAGTACGCATATTTAAATTGTAACTTTTGTTTACTACGATTATATAATGGTCAACATATGCCAATACGGGTGGGTCGTCGTAATACAGAGTGATTATGTCCGTTTTACTACACGCTGTTGTTTACTATAAGAAAAGAAGAGCTCCATACCGAACTACTACACACTATATCAAACTGGCTTAATTCAGTCGGAGGCTTTACATGCCATAGCCTTTGGCAATCCCAAGAGTATTATAATTTAGACCGGCAATTCGAGATTTTACCCCAAAAATCCCCAGACGAACGCAAGTCACGTGTCACGTTTTGGATGTTTTCATACCGAAGTACAAAATCTTTGTTGCTAGAGATATAAAAGAACAGATGCTACAAGGAGGCCTTTACTTGTTTCAATCCAAGTGTCGCTAAGTGGAATACAAATTGATTCTTGCGAACGATTGATCCTGAAAATGTTTCACAAATATTACACTCATTGATTGTATTAAGTACAATAGTCATGTTGTCTATTGATGATCACAATGCACACTGGTCAATAAACCGTATAATGTTAAAGGCTTATCCTTGCAAATCGTCTCCATTACCGTAAATTATTTTATCTGTATGTTAAAAGCATATTGGTTCCAAGAAGATTGTGATATTAAAGAATGCAAACTTGCTAGGAATGTTGGTGCGCACGTTAAATATATTACTGACAATTTATAGAAAAAACTGGTTATCTATCACGGAACTGAACGATACGTCTGCAGGATATGAAGACATATTTACCCAATCCCATTTAAAACTAGAACATATAACTGGTTTAAGGTACACAATACACCGCGGACATGTTATCAGTTATATTTACAAGATTGCCTCTCGAACATCGCAGGATAATGGTGTCTTTTTTGGACTTAATTCAAAAGGGGATATGATAGAGCTACCATAAAGGCCCAATACATGAGTCTTGTTGTGTCTTATATTTATTCATTTAAGGGTGTTTTTAAATTTGTTTTTTAGAATTTTGAAATATCTATATTTGGACGAAAAAAAAATAATAATAAGAGAGCAAGTAATATATTCCTATTCAATATAGTAGTTGTGCATATTGTAATAACACACATCAATGAACACAAAGTCGTGAATATACGGTTTTGTTTCATAAAATCTTAAACGGATAAATGACAATTTAGTATGTTTTATACCGGTTAGTTGTCTAGCATTAAAAAAAACATATACTTATTGTGCGGATGTGACTGCTATCTCGGCAATACTTTGCAGTTGTTCCGGATTGCTTGTCAGAAAGTAAATCAAACATGACAGTGAAAATGTCACTGATTCGTTGGACGTGGTTTGGTTTTCAGGATAAGGAATAGGCCAACTCTGCATTACACAGTTTTCATATAAATTGTAAATAAACTATACAACTCGGCGTATTGACTGAGTTTAGAATATTTTATGCCAATCTGTATTTTTTATTTTATTAATATATTTGTGTTTTGCGGGACTGAAGTAAAAATGTCATAAAGAGTATCGTTTTATAGTAGAAAACCACAACATAACTGTTTTGTGTATAATCTGTAATAAACTTAAACGCTTTATTAAACTGACGTTAGATATTCCTGTCGGCTTTTATGCAATTTGAGTAAAAACATTCAGAATGTGTGTTCTTACACAACTTATCGTTTAGATAATATGCCTTGGGGGTTGCCCTCCTTGGTTTAATTATAGATGGGTATACAAAATTGCTACGGAACACATGTGTCAATAGACTGTCGATTGCAAAACAAGAAGAACAAATCGAGTTCCCCAGTTAACCTTAAGACGAAGGAGAAGAAAAAGTAAAGCGTGAATTGGAACTGCAGATGTTATTGGGAAATCCAAGTCATTTGTGTGCCTTAGTGTTATTCGGTAACCAAATATGCACAGTGCAGAATCAAAGCTTGTACCACGATTGAAGCAAAATCAGCAGAACGTAACTGATGATGTGAGGAGGTAAAAGCTGTGCAGAGCAAATTAAGTTTTTTGGTCAAATCACTGCAACATGATTGGGGTTGTCTGTAACTTGTCAGAATTACAGAGGCGCCACAAAAAGCTGCAAACTAGTCCGTCTTGGGCCGATCGATTTACCACAGATCAAAGTAGCATCATCGGCAATAGAGCGGAAGAAATGTGATTATTGTTTGTTCCTTGTACTTAAATAAAACCAAAACTCAAAGGAGAGACTTCCTGCAATATCGATCAGACGTAAAAATAGAAAATGGAAGAAAATCAACGTGAACAATGCCTTGAAAAAACATAAGTCGATTGTTGTAAAATTCAAGCAGTTATACAGAAGAAAACGAAGACTATAGAGTTACTTGTAACAAGACACGAAAGCAATGTTCATATCACTAGTTTGACTGTACCTTCATTAGGAACTTTCATTGTCTCCCTAACAGCTACCAACAAAAGGCTGACAGCTAATTTACTATTGTTTAAAAAACACAGCACGTTTTAAGTGAAGTGTTCTCTCATCTTTGGTGAGAATATGTTTGCTGTGTCCTTTGCTAGCTTTCTGTGTTGTCAACAATTATATTCCCGGTTTATTGCAGAGAATAGGCTGTTATCCAAGAAATGTCGCACTGTGTTTCGATACACATCTATCTTCACGGGATGCAGGCTAGATGCCAGTCTGAAGACATAGTGAAAACCAGTGTTTATGGTTGAATAATTCTAATTTGTAAGCTCTAACT
>JAQQZZ010086775.1:0-18342 GCA_030265115.1 Mopalia vespertina
AAAATCTGAAAATAATTATGACCAGTTACATTTGATGTCTATAATGAACATGTCTTGCTATGTTCTCCTCTGAAAAAATGCTAAATTTCTCAGAAAAACAAAATACTGGGTTTTTAATTTGATAACCATTTCTTGAGATCCATGACAAAACATATGGAATATATATTTTTTTTTAAGACAAGGGATTCAATTCCAGCTTTGTAGTATTTTTTAGGGATGGATATGAAGCTACATACAGACAACTGTGCGAACAACTGTGCCATGATAAAAACTTATATTTTTTTTTAACAAATGAGTCGTAAAATTCCCCTATACCAGGGTTAAATTCCCCTCCCTAGGGAGAAATTCCCCAAATTGGCTGCCACAGGACCCATCCCCAAATTCGTGGATCAATCCCTGGTTATATGACTGAACTAGCAAACCCAGTTCAGTCATATAAGCCTTCAGATCTCGACAATTCCATTGTATTATGGAATCCATTAAGGAAGGAGAAGGATGGGGGATCCAGGAATGTTCTGTGACCTTTTTGGTTTTGTTGAGTTACAGTTCCTGGATCCTCTCGGATTGGGGCTATCCTCTATCCTACCCATATGGTAGTGTCCTGATGGGAGGAGGATTTGCCTCGACCGCGACCATGAGCTGTGGTAGACATCAGGCCTCCTCCCTCCACAAGGCATCAAAGCAGTTTGCCAGAGCAACCGACTTAGAGTCAAGGGACTTGCTAGTGGACATATAACTCGATATAACTTACTATCTTTTCTGACTTAATTACTTGGATCTGTTTTTCTCTTATGAAATGACTAGTCTTTGGAGGAGGCCATGTGGGCCTCACTGCGGTTACAGTATTTTATTGTTTTGTTGCAGTCGAAACCCTCAAGGCCTTCTTCAGAGCAACGAAAGCATACCAAACCGCGTCTACACTGGGTCTTACCGTGTCCAAATTTCGGACACTGAAAGCACCTTGTTGGGTTGGGGTTGAATGTATCCACCTTCATCCTGTATGGACCAATGTAGAGGTGGTCTGGCACTGTAGTAGAATCGAAAGTTATTAAGTTTTTAGTCGTAAAACGTAACCGAGCTCAGCGCAGAACTCTTCCTCTGATAGATCAGAGAGATCAGTCTCGAACGATACCTAACTGTTATTAATAAATCTATTTGGTGTTACTGCTACAGTTAACTCTAAAATTTTCTCTAATTTAAGTAAATTCACCACATGTTGCTCTCTGGTGCATTCCACCAGAATGTCACCAGATCGCATTTTCGTTAAGTTTTTTTTAGAGTTCCTGCCGTTGCTATAAGGGTCTTACTCAGGGCAAACCGCAAGATTTTCATATTTGACTTATTTTCTATTTTACTACTGATCACAATAAATTTAGGCCAATTATGTATTAATTTTTCGTTTAAATTAATTTCAGCCACTTTCCTTTTTTTCCAGAATTACTAGGGCTGGGAGGAGATGCCATCATATGGTAAGTTTTTGTTTCACCACCCATGTCCCCCACCCTCCACGGAGTGCGGTAACCAGCAGGATCAGGTAACGAGGGTTCCATGGGTGGTATATTTAAATAGGAAAAGAAATTAAAGTTTCGTTCCACTGAGGGAGGAATTGTTCCTCAACAGAATAAAAAAAATCAATTTTGTTGTTTCCTACCTAATTGAGCCATGAGCCACCGCCATTTGCGATGATCTAAAAATTTAACGTAAGATGGAATAACCTTTTATTGAATTTTAAAATTGTTCAACTTAGATTTTATTAATTTGGATGGAATTAATAATTGATCACTGCAGGGCTAGGCGTGACCAGCCCATTGATCGGATCAGGCCAATCTGACCACCCGTCTAGGAGAATATTGAGCCAAACTGACGTGTTAGAAAAACACGTGGCACCCTGTGCCAGCCAAGATCCCCGCATTTACCAGGATTTCCTTCTCCTCCGACACGGGACGCAACCCACGGCTAACAGGCTGCCTCTTTCTCGCCTCTTACAATTAGCCGAGGAAGCCGGTGAAGTATTCTGCAGGCTATGCTGGTGTAAAATGGCCCACCAGCTTCCCCACGGGGGCAGAACAACTGGACAGAGATATTTCTACTCCGACAACTCTGCTAAAATTACCTAAAACAACGGGACAGCGAGGTTTCTACTCTGCCAGCTCTGTAAAAATTACCTCCCAGAAGAACTGGACAGAGAGATTTCTATTCCCACACCTCTGCTAAAATTACCACCCAAAACAACTGGACAGAGAGGTTTCTACTCCGACAGCTCTGCTAAAATTACCACCCAAAACAACCGGACCGAGAGATTTCTATTCCGACAGCTCTGCTAAAATTACTACCCAGATTAACTGAACAGCGAGGTTTTTACTCCGACAACTCTGCTAAAACTACCACACAAAACAACTGGACAGAGGTTTCTACTCCGACAGGTCTAATAAATTTACCTCCCAGAACAGCAGAACAAAACGGATTTCAGTGACAATCGGAGAATGCTACAAAAATGTAGTAGCAGTTTTGTTATCTTCCTGTTAACTCTGATTTGATAGTCATCATTGCAGCAATTATCTACCGGACTTCTGGCATTTTGCACGTAACATGATATTATACTTTAAGATAATCCATTGATAGGGCAACAAATGCATGGGGATTAAATGATATGTTGTTCATGTAAGGTGAAATTACGAATAGAATAGTTCGCGTGATAAACTATCTACACCTAGTGGCTTGTCCGTCAAATCCTATACGTTGAAGTTAGCTAAATGTACGAGATGTTTGTTAACATGAAATATGTACTGATTCAACGCCCAGTATGTGAGAAAGGTCACGGTAACCTCTTTTGACAAACGCTCCGACACCTGGTGTTTACTCAACACTTCCTTATGGATTATGTTTTATAATACATAAGTTCGCCAATAGCTTCAAAAATCACATTTGTATTAACGATGTTCTTAGCGGTTTGCTGGTTACGCATGCAAACTATATCTCTGCCACTACACGCCACCAAAGTTGTCCTATATACGCTTGATACCTTAAAAGAACGCCCTTTAACACTGTTCAAACAATCACAAAATAATTAGCTGGGTCGGAAACAGATAAAGAAAAAGACACACGACTATAGGTAGGTTTGATAGTGAACATACTCTCCCCTGGTGATTTACCGAAATTGTTACACTCTCCTTATAACAAAAGCTGAGGAAACTTCCTCCCACTTTCAAAAACAAAACAAAAAACAGCCAATGCACTGATGTAATATTTGGATAATTTAAAGTTGAAAATATTTTCGTGAGCTATTTTCTTCGGGACGGGTTATTGTCTGAGGGTATGTCGGTATTGAGAACAAGAAATCACAGTGATATCAATATGTCAATTTAGTGTGCAGGATAATATGGATGACCTTGTCCATGACCCTTCTAAGTTCAGCAACTCCTTTTTTTTTTTTGTGGACACTTTCAGTATGTTAGTATATCAACTACCGGATGCCTTTGAAACTATGTCAACAAGCGTTTTCTAACCAAGATTCAAAATCGGCTATGTTAGCATACAGTAGTTTGTTTCAAAGGAATCCGGTAGTTGAGATAATAACTTAAAAGGGTGTCGAAAAAGGAGCTGATATGGACGGTTTTGTCTTATTTGGGAAACACTAGACTTTCCATCGGTTTAGTAAAGTTGGCATTATCAATATGAAAAATGTTAAGTAACGTCGGCTTTAATAATATACAAATAATTATTAATTAGACTCTCAATTATCAATATGCAAAATATTTAAAGTAGACTGGGCCGTATCAATAGACAAAACATTCAAAGCAGAATCGGCATAAAAGTAGACTCCGCCTTATCAATATACAAAACATGTAAAGCAGATTCGGCATTATCAATATGCAAAATATTTAAAGTAGACTCGACAGTATCAATATTCAAAACATTTAAAGTAGACTCGGCAGTATCAATATACACAACATTTAAAGTAGACTCGGCCTTACCAATATATAAAACATTTAAAGCAGACTCGACAGTATCAATATTCAAAACATTAAAAATAGACTCGGCAGTATCAATATATACAACATTTAAAGTAGACTCGGCCTTACCAATATATAAAACATTTAAAGTAGACTCGGCATTATCTATATACAAAACATTTAAAGTATAATCGGCATTAAAGTAGACTCGGCCTAATCAATATACAAAACTTTTAAAGTAGACTCGCCATTATCAATATACAAAACATAAAGTAGACTCGGCAATATCACTATACAAAACGTTTAAAGTAGTCTCGGCATTATCCATATACAAAACATTTATTAGACTCGATCGGTATTACCACTGTGCAAACCATTACGTAAACTGAGCATTGTCAATATGCGTTATAAGTAGAATCAGCATTGTCAATATGCAAAACATTAAGTAGACTCAGCAATATCAATATGCAAAACGTTTAATGGGCTTAACGCACTTCTTTCATAATTGATCAGACATAGACAGGTCTGGCTTCAAGCCATCGATATATATACCCAACCAGACATCACTGCATCAAAAATTCTTAACATGCTGTAAGACTCTGTAGTATCAGTCGATGTGCTGTGGATAGAAGACATCCTCTCAGGCAAATATTTGCAGTTTTTTATATCGCTTCATATATAAATATATTGAACACAGACAACGGACAACATTTCCTTTGCGGTCCTGAGTAAATTCTGTTCAGTGTATTGAGTGTTGTTTTATTGATAAAACACTTTATAAATGTCTGGGTTTTTTTTAATCACATCAAATAAAACTTTTAGTACTCTTCAATTTCACACGATATCAAATAACTCCTCAGAGTCGGAGTTTTACACCGAAGGGAAAAAATATCGACGGTTTTAATAGAAACGAATAACGTTTTTCTGCTCGACCTATCAAATATTAATCACGTACTATTGCTCGTATCATTCCAGGTATTTGGTTACTTAAGGGCATTAGACATTACGAACAGATGTGTATTTGTTCTTAAAGGAGAAGACATGCCTGGTTTGAGGTGGTACCTCTTATGTTTGATCGAGGGCATTTTTTTGGCCTCCATTCCAGGACCCTCATGCAGCAGACGTCCATATCTGTATATGTTAGATTACAACATGCATACTCATGTGGTCAGATATTGGTACCTCGTTCGTTTGATCAAAACGCTCTGGGCTGCCTGTCTACTAGGGCTATGTAAAGACAGCATTGCTACTTTTCAAGCTAACTGCCCTTAGCCAAAGGTCTGGAGCGCTTATTTTAACATTATTGCCATAAAGCAGTCCCGTTTGAAACATCGATAGTATATATGAATGGGTTCTGTGGGGCTTACTTATTGTGTAATATGTTAGCCATGAACAAGTGTGTAGTAAACGAATTTGGGTGCCTTGTTAAAGCCAAATCGCAGGCCAAAAATGTGGCCATAAAAATTTCTGACTAAATCTGAAAAGTTTGCCTATTTTGAAGACCGTTGAGTTTTCCAATTGTTTAAGTTTCTAAATATGTTTTTCGCCTCATGGGAAAGGTAAGTACCGTAAGTGTCGAATGCCTACAGTTTCAACATAAACAAAACACACAAATTTAAGGCACTGTGGCTGCATGAGGGCAGTATGATTCAAGAGATACTACTTTACATAGCACTGGAGGAACATTGATTTTCTAACAGAGCAAAACACTGTACATTATATACATGGTTGCCTTGGTGTGGCTATCACCGTTTGATACTCTCTCGTCATACCCTTGGGCACAGCTTTAAAGTCCAATCAATCAATAGCAACATTTAGTGAGCTGAACTCAATTGTCACACTAATAACTAGGGAAATTACTTATAGGTCGTCAAATAAGGATATTTTGAAATTGATTGGCCAAAAACTCATCCCAGTAAAACAAAACACAATCCATTGAAGTCGCTGATGTTGTACTTGTTCGTATAACCGAGCGGCAAATCACGCTAAATGGCTTCGGTTGTAATTGTTCACAATTTTACACCTTTAATTTACAAAACACAAGAGGATGGGGGTTTATTGTGGAAACATATCCTAAATCTGATTAAAGATTTGTTTTGATTTAAACTACAATCACAAGAAATACGCCTACAAGATAATTTAAAAAAAAACAAAAAACTTAAGCTCAATAAAAACATTTTATTAGTAGAAATTTATTTATCAGAATTGGACACTATGATTTCTGCCATAGACACGCTGTAAATATACAAAAAGTTTATTGGACTAAATTCACTTTATTAAAACGTGCACATACGCAGGTTTAAGCCTCCGATATATATCCAGACATCTCTGCATCATAACTTATTTAAACGCTGTTAGATTATTTGGTATCACTCGATGAACTGTCGATTGAGGACATCACCAGACAAACATTTTCAGTTTTCTATATCTCTTCATAAAAACTATATATTGAACACAGACAACGGAAAACATTTTCTTTATGGCGCTGAGGAAATTCTATGTGAAACAAGTGCTGCATTATTGATGAAATACTTTACGAATGTCTGCCGTTTAAATACATCAAATAAAATTGTAAGAAGACTTCGACTTAAAACGATATCAAATGACATCTCGGAGTGGGAGTCTGACATTTCAGAAGAAAAAACTATTGACAATATTTATAAAAGAGAAAAACGATTTCTTTTTTCTTCAGCTCAGCATATAAAATGTTGATCAGGTACCTCGTTTCGTCTACTTCTCTTTATTTATTTACTAAATAAAAGTAAAAACATTAATAGTTTTTTGGGGGAACTCGTCGTGGGTTCACTAAGAAAGTATTATCTCAAAATATGGAAAATACTGTTTATATGCACTTTCTCTAAGACACAAAAGATAATTCACATCGAACTTAGTTCCAAGTTTTTGTTTTGTCAATGTTGAGATTTGAGATCGTAAACGTTATACAATGTTATCAACTCATGCGCGGTTGACGAAAGGTCATTTGTGCAAAGAAAAGCCAGGTAATATGAGTTTGCGACCAGCACAGATACTTGCTATGGTATTCACAGGTAAAATGCCTGGTCAGTAGAAACTAATGGCGAAGTTTACTGTTTAAAAACCCATGTAGTTCATTTGTGCACAGAAAAGCCAGGTAATATTAGTTTGCGACCAGCACAGATACTTGCGATGGTATTCACAGGTAAATGCCTGGTCAGTAGAAACTAATGGCGAGGTTTACTGTTTCAAATCCCCCTGTACTTCATTTGTGCAATGGAAACTCAGGTAATATTAGTTTTGGGTAAACACAGATATTTGCACAATCGTGCTTGCTAGGGCATTTAAGCCGTCATTAAGTGTTCGGAAGCAGCTCTGTTATTAGTCATCCATTTGCTGTGGGATTTTGTCAGATCTACATTTGAAATATTGGGGAGCTAATTTTCTCCTGATTGCCAGGTCTTTATACGACATACTTTCTGTCCAGACGCTGTCGATTTGTTAATGAAATTTCTACGCAATTCGTCAACCGATAAACATGTCAATGAACAATTCTGAACAAATATAGGTCATTCGGTTTCTGCCATTTCATTTTAGTGTCAAATGCAAGTGCAATATAGATTTTTGTCTTTGAAAATATGCAATAAACATAATAAGTTTAGATCGCAAAACAGTTGTCTTTCCCTTCAACTACTATATATAACAAGTGCTACAGCGATCAACATCCACTCCGATACCCGCTCGTTACATGTAACAAGTGCTACAGCGATCAACATTCACTCCGATACCCGCTCGTTACATGTAACAAGTACTACAGAGCGCAGGATTCAGTCGGACCCCTCTATACCATCCTATCTGTCTTTCTGTTTCGGCTATATGTTTTTGAAATAAATGAGCATATTTACTAGTTTGACTCTGGTATAAGTATATTTTATAGCCTGTAAAGTTGTTAAGTTAAGAGAACAAAAGTGAACAAAACTCTATTTGATGCCCCTTTTCCACAACATCCTACCAGTGTCTCTTTAGAGGTCAGGATGGGCTCCAAAAGCAAAAGCTAACGCACACATTAGGGAGCACTTGTAGACGTTAAACGGTTTTTCATGTTAAAGCGGGAGGAAGTAAAAATGGTTCCCTTAAGACTAGACAATACTTATATGAATGTTCCCTCGCTCCATCAGAGATAAGCTTTTACATACATGAATAATAATTACATTTGGGTACAGTCTTCACAATTTAAAAGACAAACGTCTGTTGTCATTTTGCTGTCTAAACCAGTCGAATGTATTTAATATATTTTTTTGGCAAGTTGGAATGTTGTGGCCGTTTAAGGTTGTGTTTTTATAAACGATGGGACACCAGCAGCGGCCGGGTGATTGAAGCATTTTCATGCGGTATTTTCTTAGCAATAGAGGACTATTAGGTTTCCTACAGAACAAAACTGTGCATTTTTGGAGTAGTGATATACCATTCCGCCCAGCTTTGAATCTATCAACAATTAGTCAATCCTTAATAACGCAGTTGTTTTCTAATTTATAAATTTCCTTACATTGCGATTTTTGTCAAGTATAATACTAAATCCGTTGAAGTGAAAAACTATTCCTCATTGCGTTCGAACAAGCCAGACAAGCTAGAGATATAACCAAAAGTACCAACACTTCATAATATAAAACAATTGAGTCGCAATACATTAATAGACTTCAGTTTTTTTTATATTATTGCTATTTTTTAAATGAATGGTTCATTTTTATCATCAATTATTCCCAAATCGATAATCGAGAACTAGACATGGAAAAGGTGATAGGATTAAGTCGACATTTCCTTGGCAAATATCCATATCTACTAAGCGAGCATTCACAACCATAACATAACTAATTGTATCAAAATATCATATGAATAATGGGTTCATTTTTATTTTGTCATGACTGTTTTTTCTCCCAAAGAAGAATATACAAAGCCGATAGATTATATCAATCTTATCTCTGTCTACATAGCGAGCTCATTTCTGTAGGTGTCCATCGACCCTGTCTGGCGGAAATTTTAAATCCACAAAAGAATCGGAAAAAAATATTATCTATAGTTGTGAAATTCATTAAACGAACCAAGAAATTATGCATGTCATAGATTTATTTGTTTAATATATATCTGCCTTTACACTTATAACATATATGATTATTTTAATGTGGAAAATATATAAATAGGAATATTCTTAAAAGGCAGCGGCCTATAGCGGTTTAAGCCTACTGCAACCTGGCGCGAATAGAACTCCGATACGGAGTCTGTATGCACCATTAACAAATAAATAATAAAACATAGTGTTCAATGTGGTACTTGACGGTATTAAATTAATAATATTGTTAAGCTTGGCTAAGGTTTGGTGGAAACAGAGAAGGAAATCCGTGAAACAACGGAGAAACTCCCCTAACATGCACAACGTCAGCGAACTCAGCTCCGTGAAACGCCCATAATGTGAAAGGTGGAGAAGGCGTTTCATGTGACCGTTTTCATGTGATCCCGCTCACTTTATTAACAAGCAATGGTCACAGTGTCCAATCAATCTGATATATATGTGTGTTGTCATGCTAAGAGAACAGGATCATACGGATACTTGATAAATGCTCCAATGAACGTCTTAGGATGTCCGTAAGTCATAAGTCATTTTAAACCATATTAAATTGGCGAACCCAAGGTTACAAGATTTCAAAATAGTGAGCAAGAACAGTTCATTGTACAATTTATTGATTCGCTTTTTGGAAACAAGTTTTTTTTTTTACAGCGTCAATCTGTTCATCCTTACACTGTGAAACATCTTCCCAAAAGTACAATAAAAAATTGGTACAATATTTAAAAAAAAAACATCCTCCTGATGCTTAACATTAGGAAACCCAACCAAGTATAAAAAAGAGACAAACCACATGGACTTATTCTGTTAAAATAGTCCATATATTTTTTTTGTTGTTACTTCTTTGTTCTACACCAGTTAATGTTCTAAATACCCAGCTAAGAACAACACAGAGTGCGATAAACTACAATAAATATCAACTGGATGTCCGATGTTGGAAAAAAGTTGTGATGAATAATTCACACGGAGAAGACAAATGTCATTTATATCTATTAAAACCTCTCATATGGTACCGGATTAACGAAGAAACGAATCGATCCCTTGTTTACATAGCAAATGGGAAACGACCGTCAGATGGTACGATTGATTCGGATCTCCAGCGCCAGACCGTGTAATATTGGTTGACTGATTGGTGTTTTACGCCACATTCATCTGTATTTCAGCTACGTGTGGCGTATTCATATAGTTAAACCCTTTCATCCCAGGTTGTTTAAATAAAGATAAATTTCAAACAGACTACACCATTGGCAGTAAACATCAAAAATAGAAATAAATCAACCGAAATGGACATACAATAGTGTTACTATCTTTTCTCTTTTTTTGGGGGGTATTTTTTTTTTATAAAATATGTCAAAATATCACAGACTTTATTTTGTCTCTAACAATTGTAAATACCGTGTTTAAAACTATGTCAAATATAGTTATTTACAATTATTTATAAATATCAACGTCGAGTTTTTCGTTTTGGCGAGCCACCAGCACTATATATGTATTCTGTTGACTCAGAGGATTGTTTGCGATTGTTCCGCCCTCGAGAAGGCCTGATGTCAACCTCCACTCCTTCCAAGGCACCAAAGCGGTTAGCAAGAGCAACTGGTGCCGACTCAAGGGACTTGCTTGATGGTTTTGGTTCAATCCTCTCGATGTTAATTACATTGATCGGCTGTTCAAGCTGAAACGTTTGAGCAGCATCCCTTGTCACCTATTCTGTTATAATCTAGCTCACTGATTGGTCGATTGCACGGTTACAAATAACCATGTCCAGCTACAATTTACTATATACGAGCAAATGGGATTTAAATAAAACCACAAACGGAGTTTAAATAATTTGTAACCTGCTGCTAGTGACAGCCACGTGAGATCAAATCGACCGATCAAAGGATATACTTGCTGCATGTATCCATTCATGTTGGCTTAGGTATATGAACCAGCATAGGCTGGGGTTGTTATGAAATGATCCGCATCATGAAGCCACACTAACACTTTGTCTAAAAGTATTTTTTAAGTAAATATGCACAAAAGAAAACAATGGGTTAATGTGACTACATTTCTGTCACGTCAAAGACAGATAGGAAGACGCGAGGAACAGAGTGACGCCATTTTGGCTTAACTGTGCATTGTGACGGACATGAGATTGACGAAAAATTACGTCATTTCGATATGACGTCGTAATAAGGTACATACGACATTTCGACAGAAGATCCCTATGCTCAGGGTTCAAATTTCGCAACCAGGTCACAAAACCCCATCAAACGGCCTAAACACTGGATAACTTATATTGTGGCCTTGGAAGGGCCAGACTAGGCCAGATGTTTTTTTACTTTTGTTGGATTTTCTGATTTATTGTTTTGATTTTTGGAAACCGTTTGCGTTGATGTAGCAGTTTGTGTGGTTGTAGCGGTTTTCATTTGTTTTGTGTTCACTTTAAAAGCATAAGAGCGTTCATCACCAGGTGGCCACGAGAGGAAAGGCTATGTCGCAACAGACAGAAACTTTCTTCGAGACATTGGCGTAGGGCTGGGATGACCCTTGAACTTTAGAGGCAGATTCAAGGTGTGGTGCTTCGATATAACTAACGTTTTTTCGGACTTTTTGAATAAATTAGCTACAGTCTTTGGATGAGGCCATGTGGCCCCCATTGCAGTAGGCGCATTTAATAGCGTTGTTGCATTCGAAGCCATCATGGCCTTCTTCAGAGCAACGAAAGCCTACCAAACCACCTCTTCACTGCATGAAGCATCTTCTTGGGTAGGGAATGAAGGTATCTACCACCATCCTGTAAGGACCAATGTAGATGTGGTCTGGAACTGTAGTTGATCCAAAAGTAATTCAGTAGGTGTTGAGTTTATTAGGCTGCCATCCTTTCGAGATGTAAAGCGCTCAACGTTAGTTATACCTTGATCACCGAGTTCACCTCAGATCTCTTTCTCTGATAGATCAGAGATCTCTGCCTCGGATGATACCTTTACTGCTGTTTAGTGATCGATGTGGTGTGAATGTCACAGGTAACTCCGAAATGGTCTTCGGTTTAAGAAGGCTAACAGCCTGTTGCTGTCTGGCAACCCTCGGCCAACAGGCTGTCTATTTCTCGCCTCTTACGATCAACCGAGGAAGGCGGGGGAGTATTCGCAGGGCCTGTTGATGTTCAATGGCCCACCCGCTCCACCACGGGGGAGCTAGGAGTATATGAACTTATATCGAAAATGAAATGGGTTTTGCACAATATTAACTATACAGCCAGCATAGTTTCTGTATATAGTAACTGTACCAAGAGAGTTTGATGTATTCCTAACTCATCCTTGAGAAGGCGCTCTATCGACCTCTTCACGAACAGCTTACCTAGTAGCAGTCTGAAGGTTGCCTTGCATAATGAAAGCTGAACGTGTATTTTACGCAAAAAATAAATGTTGAAAGAGATAATAAGCTGCAGACTTATATTAACATTGCTATGCCACGGGGAGGGGGACCTCTTTTCCAACAGACGGTGGAGTTCATGGTGAACCATATACAATGGAGGTGCTTAGCCCAATTATTATGAATGGGAGTATTTTTTTTTTCTCGCACTCCGAACAACTGGGAATGATTATTTATAACAATTGGATGTGACTCCATCTGTTTACAAACACAGCTACTTTAACATTATGATAAATGGGGACTTAGGCCCTACACAAAAACACTTTTTTCTGGGCGATATTTAATAATAATCAATCTTTATTTCAGGCCATATCAACTGGGTTGTTTCAGTCAGTTGTTTCACTATACCTGCTATAGTTACAGGTATAGCAGGTTCTTTTAGTATTGACCTAACTTATATACGTAAACACCTTCAATGGGAATGGTGTTTCTTAGGTGATTATAGCTGGATAGGACCCGGCTTCTGAATCTGTATACAGCTTTACGCTGCAACGCAGAGAAGGAAGCTACTTCATTTGCAACAAAGCTGCCTGAGGCATTATGACGACTATTCAAATCAACAAGCCACCGCAGAGCATTTTTATAACAAACTGTTATTTTACGCAAACATGCCTGTGTGTGGTTATACCACAATGCAGGATAATATAGGTTGGCACAGTATGTTTGAAATAATCGACATTTAACCTCAGGTGATCAAGGTGAAAATTTTCTTAACAACATGCTAGATCTGATACATAATGAACCATGTTGTCTCATGATGTCAGCATTACCACGCAACGTGACCGTTACGATATGACCAAGGTAGGTGTGGCTACAAACATATGGCATTTTGACAGTTTAATATAAAGTCCTGTCTTTAAACAAAAATCACAATTGTTTACTCGAGCAACATACAGACAGATTTATTAGGGTTATAAACAATGTCATGAGATTTTGCATACTGTTCACATATATTTAACAATATACTCAGGGCAGGTGCAGATGGAGCAATTAAGCTTATATCATCTGCGAAGAACAGATTATTGCATAACACGCTATCTAAAGGAAAACCGACGTTTGAGTTATTAAGTCCCCTGGATAGATTCATCAATTGAATCAAAAATGTGACACGACTACACCTTGACGCACCCCGTTTGATACACCAAAAGACGTATGAGACCAATGCGTACATTTTTATCGATCATCTTTTAAAAAAATGTATCCAGTAATTGACTCTATTAAAAAAAAACTTGCGTGTATCAAGAGAACATACACAAATCGGACTGCCATTTGATAGATAGTAAGAAATAACTTCCTTAAAAACAAAAAGACACGTGTCCGTCGAGTGTTGCCTTTTAAACGCAAACTGGATATCGGCTATCAACCGCGAATAACGGATAAGAATAGTCTATTCCAAGATTAGTAAGTCGACACGCTAACCAATAAACCTCAGCCACGGACACTTCTAAAATATATATGCCAAAATTAATACTTTCCCGCTCTGTATAGTGGATTTGTTTTTCAGCTTTCAAAGGTTGATGGTGCTCTTACAATTAATCTGCCGGGAAGGAGCGTCTTCCCACCCTGTATTGTGAACACACAGATAGCACGTGCACGAATCACGAATAATGACAAAAAAAGGGATTTGTTATTCGAATCACGACAAAAAAACGGGATTCGTTATTCGAATCACTTATCACGACAAAAAAACGGGATTCGTTATTCGAATCACGACAAAAAAACGGGATTCGTTATTCGAATAACGACAAAAAACAGGATTCGTTATTCAACTCATAAGGTTGATGGTGCTTTGATAATATCTTTGACAGGAAAAAGTGTCTTCCCACTCCTCGTAGTATAGAGAACAACAGCCACTAACCTACAAAAAACGTGATTCGTCAATGTTCTCACAAAGATTGATGGTGCGTCTCAAGTATCTTTTCGTTTCACCCATATGTCAGCTGGCGAAAGACGGATAACAACCCGTTATAAAGCTCAAAAGATGTCCATCCAAATTAAACTACGTCCATGCACCGAAGAGAGCGCAATTATTAAAAATAAAAAGCTAAGTACTCTTGGTGATAAAACTGGTATTACCAAGAACATTCACACAGTAAGAAAACAAGAATAAAGTTTGGTAATGTTTATGATTTTAACAGTGTAAAGCGTCGACTTTTCCATATTTTGTGAATTTATTGTGCATTATAACAGTCTGACCTAAAGACACGCAATTTATAATGCAATATAAAAAAAAACAACAATATTTTATGCATTGAATTTCAGCAACAAGATTTAAAATAACGATTAAGATATCACTTTAAACATAACATAGAGCATAAAAGACGTAGATTTGACAGACTATTAGCAATTTAATATATCACTGTAAATCGTTGCAGATTGTAATATCACTACCGTTTCTTATTATTTCAATTCTTGGTTTAAGTAGTCTATTGCCAATGATTGTCTTTGATAACACCGGTTACTTAAAGTTTTCGTTGAAAATTCGTTGACTTTACCATTAAAAAGACTGGTCATGCGTTCAGATTGCAAGATAACTTCACATAACATATTATGAAAGCTGAATTTATATTAACTTGTTTTAGCGGCATTTAGAAGCTGGGATGATAACATAATAAGTAAAACTTTGTGGATTTTCAACTTCTGGGTTTATTCATTCGCAACGTTTCAGTGCAGATACTAGCACCGTTTTCAAGCTAATGGATGGATTTTCAACTTCTGGGTTTATATATATGCAACGTTTCAGTGCAGATACTAGCACCGTTTTCAGTTTTTTCATTAGCTTGAAAACGGTGAAGTTGAATTTATATTGTCATCCCTGCTCATCTGCATATATCAATGATAACAAATACATTGGTTATTGTGAAATTTGGGGTGTGTACCTAAAGTTAAATATTTTACTGTAATAGTTTGGGGTGGGATTTCCTCAGTGCGGGTGATCAATTTAACATCAGCAGGCCCTTCAAAATACCCCACCGGCTTCCTCAGATGACCGTAAGAGGCGAGAAAGAGGCAACCTGTTGGCCATGGGTTGCGTCCCCTGTCGGAGGATAACGAGATCCTGGTGAATGAGGGGTAATTTCCTGGCAAAAGGGTGCCACATAGTCAATTTGCCCTAACACGTCACTCTGATCAATCGGCTGGTCATGTCTAGCCGTGCAATGCTCAAGTATTAATTCCATGGTAATTAGTAAAATCAAAGCTGAACACAAGTGAAATTATATTAATTAGGTTATTCCATCCTACCTTAATTTTTAGATCATTGCACAAGGCGGTGGCTCATGGGTCAATTAAGTGGGAAAAACAAAATATATTTTTTGGTTCTGCGGGGGAACAATTCACCCTCAGCAGAGCAGAATTATTATTTCGTTTCCCATTTAAGTATGGCAGCCATGGAACCCTCGTATACTGGCCCTACTGGTCACCGCAGGGGGGGGGGGGGGGGTTCTCGCCCCCCCCCCCCCCGCGCCCGGGTGGGCACGCCGTGGAGAGTGGGGGACACGGGCGGTGAAACTGTATACGCCCTATGATGGCATCCCCTCCAAACCCTATAAACTATGGTAAAAAAAAGGAAAGGAGTCCAAATTAATTTTGTAAGTTCTGTTCGCGGAATGTAAATAGACTTAAGAGACATATTTATGATGAAGCATTTTTAAAATATGTAAACGTGGTGTACAGCTGATGTAAAACCATATTTTGATGGCTATCAAGCTTATTTTCTTCCAACTGTAAGGAAAAGTAAAGTAGGCCGCCCTACTGGTGGATAAGCTATATATGTGAAACAAGAATATTTCGCACAGAACCTATGGGAACTACTCAAAACTGTGCAATATGGATCAAATTATGTAAAAAAAAAATGGTTTCAATTTAGAAAATGACAGTGTTTTGGGTATGGTGTATTTACCACCAGCCAGATCAACAAATGTCAAGGATATGAATTTTTATGAGGCTATAGAGGATGATTTATATTAATTTCAGAGTAAAAACGTAGATGTGTTTCTTTGTGGCGACTGTATTGCTCGCACTAACAACCTGACAGAATGTCCCGATAATGTTCGTCTTAGCAATTACATCGATGAATATGATGACGTTATGGATGATGTAGTGTCTTTACCAGAGTGCATTGTATTAGATACAAACATAAATGCTTATGGTAGTAAATTGTTATCATTGTGTAAAACCACAGACTTAAAAATAATTAATGGTAGATGTGACGGATATATTCCCAGTAAATATACATTTTATAATCCAAATGGTTTTAGTACAGTGGTATAATGTTCTTACTTTTCCGAATTCGATGCCTCAAATCACTATGTTTAAGATGGATGATCTTCTTGAATTTTCTGACCATGCGCCTATTATATTTGGCTTACGAAATGTTTTACGTCATAAACCTTGTAAGCAATACTATGTCCTTCAGACACTTGCATGGTCCATTGATAAAAATGAAGAATTTTTTGCAGAAATTTCTAAAACTATGTTAGATAAGGCATTATATAAACTAGCAAGTAATCTTGTATCTGTAGATATGTGTATGATGTCAATCACCGATGTGTTGTATAATGCAGCCTTTATATTATATGGCACTGTTGCAAAGGGGAGTAACTTTGATTTAACCCATGATTCAAAATTTTATCTTTGACATTTTATCAAAGCGAATTAAAGTAATTAAATAGAACAAAACGTTAGTTATATCGAGGCATGCATACTTGCCTCTGTCTCCGATGTTCAAGGTTCATCCCAGTCCTACGCCAATGCCACGAAGAAAGTTTCTGTGTCTGTTGCGACACAGGCCTCTCTTACGTGGCCAACTGGGGTTGAACTCCCTACTGCTGTTGACCAAAACACAAGTCAAATACAATTAAAAACGACTACTTCAACGCAAACTAATACAAATAAACAACCCATGTCTTAGATTTCAAATTGCCGAACACAATATGGAAGTAGCATATTCTTAACACTGTCTGACGAATCACCTCTTTCGAATAGTCACCCATCAATCATCCAGTTATTTGAGACAATAAACAGCCGATTTTTGTCATGTTACGCTATTTTATTCAATCAGCGAATGACTGGCCATGCACGGATGGCTAGATTCGTTTTCAATAACATAAAAACACACACTAAACTCAATTTTGTGCAATCTGTCGCCAAACGCTTCAAACTCGAGGAGAAAAAATTCACTATGCTATATCTGTTTGAATTCAGTTTTTGAATACCGAATTATCCAGCACTAAAAACACACTTCGGAAGAATTTAGATCATGAATATAATAAAGTCGATTGTGCATTAAGTGAATAATCGTTTTGATACTAAACAACCGTCACGTTCCGAGACAACATTTGCTATTCGTGCTTTGTAAGACGTGAATCAGGTTGACTGTTGGACAACGCTCCTTGTTTCGCTGATGATGTCGGAGCCTGAGGCCGATATGCAAGCCGTGTCATGCTTTGTCTTCTTGGTCGTCCAAACGTTTCAAACTGTTTCCGGGGACGCGAAGTGTGGTTTATCTTACTCATTAAGTAGGGACGCCAGCATTTGAGTGAAATAACCTACATGAATCAAACAAATAATCATTCTACAGACTAAATGTAGACCTATTTATGACGAATTATACTAATAGTCTTTCCGACAATGGACTCCAGGACATCATGAAAGGTTTTTCGCTTGCGTATGAATAATTTATCACAGCGTTTGTTGTTTTTTATTAAGTCTGACGTCTTGCTGATTTTCATTTTTTAAAAGTGTCTTCATGGACATGTACGGGTGATGCTGATGCTGTGATTTTATCATTATCATTCGTGTATTGGTTTGTGGGGGGGGGGGGGGGGGGGGGGGGGGGGGGGGGGGGGGGGGGGGGGGGGGGGGGGGGGGGGGGGGGGGGGG
>JAQQZZ010086786.1:0-18341 GCA_030265115.1 Mopalia vespertina
GAAATTAATGTATTGTATTACACACAAAAAGTTTTACTTATTTATAGAATATGGTTTTGGGTGGTCTTCTCCTTTAACACAGTTTAGTTTCCCAAAACATGTATCTTTATTATCACAAAAATTCATATTTTACTCCAAAACATGCACTGTTTTTATGTTGCAAATGATAAACAGCTCTTTCGAAACATGAACTTGTTAACACATAACACACACAAATATATTTGGTACTTAAACTTACACTAAAAACAAATATCTATATATATGTAGGACACTTGTGGAAATACATCAGTGTACACAAATGACCAGTCCATAAAGACAATTGAATGTGTCTAAGGACGTCAGTTAGCAACTAGCTAAGCTATAGGTGTAACTAGATTAGCAGAAACTGTCAAACAGAGGTGACAACCAATCAATACCAGACATGTCTCGTGTCTTTACCTACAGTCTGGTACCATGTGTATTTCTGGCTATATTTATCCCCTGTCAAGTACACCAATGACAAACCTCCCCTGAGCACAGCTGTATCTCTTGTCAAACCTTCCTGCTTTAGGTGAATTCTCACGGTGCGAATTGTAGTTTTTGGCTTTCTCATTGGTCGAGATAAAGTCGACCACTCAAAACTCCACAAAAAAGGGGAAATCCCCTGAAATCATTACTATGAATCGCAGCTGGAGAATTCACCTTTTCATATCACCAGAGACAAATAAATGCCATAGATATTTATTTGAAATCAAATTTGTTTTGAAATTGAATAGTAAGACTGGCTAAGAAATTGATCCGTTTAACTTGACATCTTGTTCTATCAAAACAATACATTTCTTAACCAATAAAATTATGTTTATTGACCAGTCGTAATGGTCCAGTTAATATATGCTAAATATAAACTGATTTAACTACATGTATTAGGTAAACTTGTTTCTTTCGATGAAACCTAAGTTTTTGGATCACAATTTATTAAAGGATTTTATTGTGTGTACATGTTCATTGTGTCAATTAGGCCTACATGTTGATAGGGGCTAGTTACTGGTCATTACACCTCTTGGTTTACCACAAATCTCAGATATCAATTTACATCAAATTAGTATGTATGTTGAGTAAAGTGATCAAAAATAGGCTGTGGAACTTTTCCAACCTACAAATTCATTTGCATCAATGTTACTATAGATGTACTCGAGTCTGTCAGATCCTGGCCACCTGATTGGTGCATGTAAGTGTTGAGGCATCCAATCCAATATTCTGAGCACCATCAAACAAAACCACTCGCTTTGATAGGATCTGAGCCGTGATTTCTTAAGTATAAGTGAGTTACTGTATATCAGGTATGCTTTTTGTCTCACTGAGAATAAAAGAGATGGTGGAATTTGTTTAGCCGCCATATCTATGTATTCCATGCTGCTATGGAGACAGTGGTGTTAATTGCCACAGAAGGGAAATTCTCAAAACTCAAAACCACAAAGTTATGAATTGTAAGACACTTTTCAAACACCATAGGCCTATATGTTATCAATCACAAGCACTCACAATTTGCAACTGGGTGCTGTGATTGTCTCCAACCACTTTTGACCCTACGTACGAGCCTGAGTGCACAGGATTGAAGATACTGTGTTTGAAAGTTTTTTCGCGATTCAAAACTGTGGATATAAAAGTTCCTACTCGATAAGGATTCTGGGAAATTTGGTAATGATTTTGCAGCCTGTTTTGATAAAGTTGATAACAAAACAGTATTTTAGAGTAAATTCTCTGGATGAACATGCTTTTAGAATTTACTTTCTTTAGCAACAGCCAACATACACACACTGATGTCCCCATAGCTCTAAGGAATGTATATGGAATAACGCTATGCTACCCTTGGTTAGAGTTTATTACTCCAAAGGGGATCTCATCCATCCAGTCCTGTTATAAATAAGCCCTGTGTGAACAGCTGACTCTAATGCTGTGTATGTTGTGTGTTCCTGTCTACAGTATAAATCATAGAGCTATCAAATGTTAGAGGTGGGGTGAGAAATGGGCTGGCTGTTAGGTACATATACACTGATGTTGAAATGACAAGAGTATAAAGTCAATGGTGTGTGTGTTTTGTCAGGTAAGTGAATGTGGCTGGATGCTGGAGAAAGGGGACCATTCATGTCTGTTGCCAGGCTGTAGCTCAGTTTACCCATTGGCCACATCCATTGATGTGCAGGATGTTTCATCAAAGAATTTACTAGCAAGCATAGCCCAAAGTGAACTTACGTCAGCTGTTTAAACTTTTTATATTGTTTGATGTTATACACAGTTTTTTTCCAAAAGAAATGAATCCAATTAGATTAGAATAGACCCTTTGGCTTAGTCGATTACATGTGTACTTTACATAGATTTTCAACTTCACTGATTATGCAACATTTCTAGCAGAAGAAAGCAAACAAAAAGTGTGTGTTGTCTTATACGCTTCTTGCCATTTGTTGTAATAATGAATAATACAGGTATGCCAGGAGTTAGTCAAGCGTGCATGTTTTAAATTCTGAACAGCTGTAGTGTTGTTGTTTGTTTATGCGTATTATGTTAGGTAATGTATACATCCTTCAGTATAAATGGAAGTAAAATTTCAATTAAAATGTAACAAAAATCTAAAAAAAGAAATATTTTATGTTTCTAATCAACTGTAGTCTAATTCGATTACTTTTATTTACTAATACTTAGCTTGTGTATAATCTGTCAGGTACATGAAGACTTACAGGTGTACATACAAAGAAAAAAGTTAGCTGGCTTTCTTATATTGTGATTTATATAATCTGAAGAGCTTTGGTCCAGTAACTTTATGCATACTATAATTTATTATGTGGAGTTACTCAACCACGCATAAAAAAAAGAGTTAAATTCAGCAATAATGTTTTTAGAATGTTAAGAGGACGTTTGTCTTTACATGTGCCTTGTGCATAGTCAAACAAACAGAATAGTGAATTGAAGACATCTTCCTGATGAAGCTCCTCTGATTTCTATACCTGACGGCCAAAATGCCTCCAAAAGGAACACCGAAGCGATATAAAAAGAGGAAGAAGAAGACTCTGACAGAAAATAGTAAACGTGATAAAAATGTCACTATGAGTTCAGATGAAAGTTCTTTTTCGGATGGATCAGTTGATAGTAGTACCAGTCTGACAACCCGACTAGCACGGACTCGGTCAATTCGCCAAGAACGGTCGAGGAGTGCCACACATGTGTCTAACAATGACTTACGTAGTCTTTTAATCAGCTCAAACAAATGTTTAACAGACAAACTGGACAACATCCAACGTGAGATATCCGAGGTGAGAGATAGAACTGATAGGATTGAACATAAATTACCGGAGTTAGAAAGAACAATTGAGTAAAACAATTAATGTAGCACTTCAGAAACCAAATTGAAAGAGTATATTCAACAATTAGACAAGAAATTGTTGAGGATGGAAATTCTCATGTATACATGTAATACATGTATAATCTCCTGATCTATGGGATTCCTAAACATGCAGAGCAGAAAATTATCAAGAAGCCATTTGTTTCCGTTCTGACCTCAAATTGTATGAAAAGTGGGAAGCGATGTTACATGTATTATTATTAACTCACACAGAGTAGTTCCCACGTATAAAATTTCCTGAATCGAACCTGCCCTCCTCGAGAAGATACAAATATTTTTAATAATTATTTACTTTCAATAATGGAAACCGTTAAAAAAAAAATGATCTTCAAGCAATGTTTTTTGATGGGCGTCTCTATGGTTGACTCATACTAATCCAAGGAATTTCCAGAAATCTTTAAAATTCTCTATTTTCTCCTTCAGATTACTAAACCTATGCGAGTACAGTCTAACACAGCAACATTTATAGACCATATATTTACAAACTTTTTAAGTGGCAAAGTTCTTTCCAGTGTACTCAACTGATATCACGGACCATTATTAAATTTTTCATATTATTAAAACAAATACAGATAAAACAAATTTATTCATGAAATTGAAAATGCAATATGATGTCAATAATGCTTTATATTTATTTCAAAATAATTTTAGTTCAATCTCCACCGTCTGTTTCCCTGGACTAGCTATAAACCGGACAAATGTTATTCTATCTATAACTTGCTCAGTTATAAGTATTTTCCCCTCAGTTTCGTTTGTTTAAGAATAATTTAAATATATGGATATATCCAGCCAAATGAGCTTTATCCCGGCCCAACAATATGGCACATTTTTTTCTTATATGATATGCTTATCATCAAAAGAAATACATGAAGGTCATTTATTTCGATTAAGTAAGCTTATATCAGTAATAACTTTCTTTTCTATTGTTCCTGTATTATATTTATGGAAAGTGCTAATATTTTGCTGCTAATTTCTTCTTCAAAACTTCCTTGATGGGTGGATAAACAATCACTCAATCATGTGGTAAATTCTGATTTATTTAAGTCTATTTACTTTGCCATGCATTTTCTGTGACATAGGCTTGTTACAGCCAGAGAAATGATAGTGAAATCAACATTGGTTTGTTTGTTTGATTGGGGTTTAACGCTGTACTAGGTTATTTCACTCATTTGGCCACATGCCAGTTCAATAGGTGACAGAAACCACCTTCAATGCCACTCGCAACAAACAAAGACAATACAGGACAACCACAAGACACAGTACTAAGATGCCACAAGCCGATTGGCTTCTTGTTACCTCTGTGCTATGAGAGCCCAAGGACAACAGGATGCTCCCTCCAAATCCCTCCCACCCACAATAAAAGTTGAGCCTTGCAATCATGTATGTTATAAATGATGAACAGCCATAACAATTTTCTTTATGTATAATCTGTGGTGTGCACTTACAGGCTTTCACACAAATGTAAAATTGAATTTCAACATATTGTCATTGATCAAAGATATAATAAAAAAAAGTAAAAAAAAAAAGTTTTACATTCTTACCATGCTTATTATAAGTCTGAATAGACCTGGTGTTCATTATGGTTTGTTCAAATTGGTTTAACCCAGATCTTACAAAGATAGCTGGTTGGTAGTTACTTATAGTATGTTAGGTAGGCTTACATCCGTCCATACAAACGGCCCTTTCAAAACAGAGCAGCAGTACTCCTACGCTATAACTATCAAAACATACACCACCCTGGGTTATACCATGTACCATCCTTATGTATATAGGCTATTTCATCAAACACATATTGAGTCCTCCAGCAGGTATTCCTCTGTTTTACACAGAAATAGTCGTAAGTTCATTTTGCCAGGATTGAGTACAGCTGATTGTGCACATATGTTCAAAGGAAATTAAGCGGAAATTATTTACACAACATCATGTAAGTTAAGAAATTTGCTAAGATATATTTATTTTTGGGGAAGTTTCAAGTTTCGTTTGAAGATGCTATTGGAAGACTGTTTCAACTGTGTCATACGTTGTTAACATTCTTGAAGGAAATAAGACAGAAATTATCATCAGAAAGATCAAAAATTGTAATGAGGAGGAAAAGAGTGTTGTTGGTAGATTGTTACAACGTTATTCAGTAGTCTACGTATTTGTAGTAAATTACGCTAATATTTTTATTTACACATAGCATTTTAGAAGTTAAGAGAATTTGTAAGGATTGGATTTTGCTTTAAGATGGGGCAAAAAATTGCCTGACCTGAGCAAATGATGAAAGGAAATTAAAAATCATACTAACAATGAGTTTTATTTTACTGTGAAGCCATTTAAGCTAGATCAGACAAAAAAGGTGACTTAATCCCTTTTCATGTCATAAGTTGAAGTCGGAGTGTACAATATTTATACATTTGAGGGATGCTGTATAAAGCTATATGTGTGCATTTCTCACAATATAAGTTAACATACGTGTAAATACTTTTTACTTTGTTACTTATTCTGCTACCAGTCTTCATTTGTTGATAAATCAGATTTTACAATAGAGTATAGTCTACTTTTTAGTTGATAGAGTTATGTTCTGCAATTGATATCTTTTAGTGTTATTTGTAATAGATATGGTTATAACATCCGGTGTCCTGCTAGCTAAAAATATTTTTAAAAGAAAGTGTTATGTTAGGGAGAAATCAGTTTAATGACCGTTCATTTGGGAGAAAATACGCCAGTGTAATACTGATAAGTGTTTTGAAGAGAAAACAGGGTTTCTGCCAACAGTTTGGACAGTTTAATCTTTGAAGCTTATTAGAGAAAGATATGCTTATTACACCAGGTTAGTTAAGAAATTTGTTTTCATGGGTTTTCACTCTTAAGTATAAAGGAAATCTGTTATGAACAAATTTGTTTTGATAAGTTTTCCCTCTTAAGTATAAAGGAAATCTGTTACGAAAAAAAACCCTTTAAGTGAAATGAATAAGTTAATGACATGACCTAATCCCATACTATAACTGTTTTCAACATCATTACCTTATCAAACCTGCCTGCAAGCTTATGATAAGACAGAGCTATTAGTTTTCAAAGTTATGGCAAGCTCTGATAGATTTTAAAGGTGAGACGTCTTATTTGAGAGAAATTAAGAGTTATTTGCAACCTGTAACATCATTTTTCTCTCAGGCTGTTAAAAATAGTGGTATATATATATATGTTGGAGAATCTTGTTTGACAGTTAAATTGCAGCTTTCCGAGAAAATGTCCTGAATATTACTTGGCCTGTCAGTTTCCATTTCTAGTTCTGACATTGGGAATATTATTATATAAGTGAAATGTCCTTATATTCTGGATTTATAACCTGTTAACTTAAGCAAGAGCAAATGATAATCATTATTTATTCTAAAGAAACAAAGACTGGAAAAGTTATTAAAAAAGGTGAGTATGGTTTTTAAAATAAATTACCCTTTAACCTCCGTTAGTTCTGTGTTTGCTATCATACCTCTCAATACAAAGTGTCATATACATGGAAGTGAAAAAAAACCTTTAAGCACAAGGCTAAGCACCAAATAACCTAACAAACCTTGTTAAAGGTACCTTCCCCTTTATTTCAGAGGAGAACTACATTGTGGTTGTCCATTAATGAAAAAGCTGTGAGAGAATTGTTTATTGACTTTACTTGATAAAATAATATACTTGACCCAAAAAGGTTTCCTTGAAGTGTATACCACAGGGTATATCAGAATTCTGTAAATAAAAGTACAATGTAGATTTAATGCATTTGTACTTAATGAGATCAGAACAAGGTGTGTAAATGTTGGAGATGGAAGATTCTATACGTGTGCAGAATCCATTATCCATTCAGTTAAATAAGAAACCACGGAAAAACTAATGGCCTCTCTTTGGTCATCAGGGACACAGAACTCATATTGTATCTCCATTCTAGTTTTAAATTCAGTGGTTTTTCATACATTTGGGATTTGATTGGCTTGCATTGCTCCCCAGTATTCATGAGCCCTGACTATATGGTACAAATACAATGTTTACAAACTTCTCCTGACTTGATAATTAGATCTATCCACTATGTACAAGAGTTCAACTTCCTCTCCCCATGAGGTGTGGCATACCTTTATCAGATGTTTATATATTGTACTCATCCACCTTTTAAACATTACTATCCGCTACAGTTTCTTATTAACCTGGACTCTCTTCTGTGTTGAGCCTGATAAATCATGATATATGAGATTGGAGGAGATACCCTCTAGGATCTCCAGACACCTTGGCACTAAATCCCTGTATTTATATTCAGCATTTATCAACACCTGACTAAATATCATCAGATAGTCTATATAACAGCTCATCTTTAATATCAGCAATGTTTTGTCTATTTAATTATAGTACATATATTACCGAATACTTTCATTTCAATGCTATACAATTGTAGCGGAGTGCTGGGAGGGAGCTTCTTGTTGCCTGGGCCCAGTTGCCCAAGATTAGTCGCTAATAGCGGACTAAAACACTAATCCAGGATTACAGATAGGCCTTCAACATGGAGTGACGTAATCTAATCTAGGATTAAATTTAATAGTGCTTTGTACAAATGACCCCTGGTGCTATCGGAGCTAAGGGTTAACATGAAGCTGACATAGAATAATATTAAATATGGCCTTTAACCCCAATCAAACAAACAAACAAACTATACAATTGTATTACCAATTGATATCATCACACAGCTCTTTATATCCACACTTAAGCTTCACTTTATCTCCATGGTCAGGCAGGTTGTTCAAATTTACCCAAATATAGCTACATGATGAATTTGAAATTTTGGGACAAGGGCTATTACAATAGACCTCCAGTGTATTGCACTGCCATCATAAGTCATAATGTCAGCTTTATCTTCAATACCCATAGCCAATGGACAGCAGATCTGTATAGCAGACATTAAAACTACTGGCAGTCTGATGCCTGACCCTTTTAGGACTGTATCTTATCCGTTATTATTTCTCCTAATCTATATTATTCCAGTATTAAATGTGTATGTTCATCAGATTGTGTCAGATTTTCTTTCGAGATTCTACAGGTCAAACCTTACCACTCCTGTTCCCTTCTGGTGGGCTGACTGCTCATCTTCCCTGCCAGCTAATATATCTGACTAACAGATGCTCTCTCTCCACTCATCAGGTGCTTGTAATAGACATATAGACATCCTTAACTTCTGGTGGCAAATACCTCCTGATTGTTCTTATTGCCTAATGGTGATAGAGTGGATTGCTCCTTCCAGATTTGTCAAGACCGTCATATCAGCTCTTTTTTATTTGCAATCTTTCATGATCAAAAATAATTAGTTTATACTTAATATTTCATTTAAGGGTCTTACCTCAACAATTATGTGAGTTGTAGATACTCAAAAATGCAATGTTTCCCTTACCATCTGTATTATTCTGCTGTCCTCTGATAGTTGTAATATAATGTTACATTACTATGTAAGATGTCTGGCAGTTGAATATTTAAGCTAAACAAGTTCTATTTGATCCAGATTAAATAATGGTAATGATTGCAGCTATTATATTGTAATCATGTATTAATTATATAGACTTCAGTCTAAATTTAATTTACTATTGCATTAGCATTGATCCAAAGAATGGAAACATCATTGGGGTTTTTATGTTAGTTTATTAAGTGACCAAATGTCTTATATATTCTCTTTTAGACAGGTGTTTATAAATAACTGAATAATGAAGATGTGTGAAAGTTGCCAGTGAAGCACAGGAAACTTGCCTATAACTATTTGTACATTAAATGATCATATGTGAGACCAGCAGGCAAACGATGCCCATTAATTGAAAGTCTTCAGTTTATAATGTTCAATTATGAAAGCATTATAGTCTATATTAGAACGAAATTCTTCTTATTTGTTTTTAAATTAGCTACTGTTAAAAAAACTGCAATGTCAGCTTCTAATTTGAGCTACCAAACAATACCTGGTCAATGCACAACTGATCCTAATTGTCTTGAACTACCTGCCTGTTTACCTGTTATCCTTGATGTACTTATGTCTCATTTACTGCTAATAGATGAAGCTAGCAGATGCTCCCCACTTACTCTTATAGCAGTAGAGACATCAGCAACATGTGGTGAGAATCATGACCTCTGTCTGACTTCATGATTGGTCAGTTCCACACTACAGTGCTTCTGTATGAACTCCTCCATCAATTTTCAGAGAATCTTTTAATGCTGGTTGTATATTCAAGTAGTGAGAGAAAACTACATGCCATAGAGACTTGGAAGGAATTTCTAACTAAATGTAGCCTCCCATTTAAGTGTTACACTTTTTTCTGTCCTCAACAAATAATTAAGTTGAGGTACATGTAACATTTGTTATTCAAGCAAAACTTCATAAAAAAAGGTATGGCAGCTTGTTGTTAGGAATGTTATTGGGCACAAATTGTAGTACATGTATATAGTATTGTGTGTCCAGGCCTACAATGTTTGTGGAATAATTAGACATGGAGGATATGGTAACAACTTAAGACATGATTTCCCCCGTTAATTATGGCAGGTTTATTAAAACTGATGATTACATTTTTTGTTCCAGGGACATTTGGCCAAGAAGCGAGAGCAGCTGAAAAACCTAACTATGCCAGAACTTTCAGAAGTTATTGAAGGTGCACAAAATGGAGCTTGTTTAAACTCTACACCACCAACCATGCATGTCATAACAGAGAATGGGGATCCACCTTCTAATTCCACAAATAAGTCCCCAGCCTTTCCCAGTGTACCTGAACATGTGCTGGAGTCTTTGGGATTGTCCAAATGTAAACAAAACAGGTAACATTATTATTAATTTATGTTTTGTAATGATGTTTTGCGGTTTTCCCCAATAGTGGGTTTATTGCTATGTTTTTCGTCAATTTTGGCCTAATTCACAACTGGGGCCAAAAGTGTATAAGCTTTTAAGACCAGTCTTAAGCCAATAAAGCTATCTTAAGACTGGTCTTAAATGATACGATTGTTGTTCAAAACCAATCTAATTAAAAACAGATCTCAAAAACCCTCCCTGTGTTTTGTTTGTCACTATATTGAGATCTAACGCAATCACTCTACTTATTCAATTTGATTAAGCTTACTGGGGTTCATGAAAGGTCACAGTTTCAGTTGTCAGATAACATTGGGCCATGGTAATCACCATTTGTTTGTTGGTTGTGTGTGTATCCATTGGACATGTAAAAATACGCAGTCGAGAAACTTCAATTCTTCCGCGGAAATCTTTGGCTTTTATAAACCAGAAGTGAGAAGCAGCTCTATGATTGGTCAATTTTAAGAAACCAACTGACTGTGTTAGTACAGTGATTGAGTTAGATCTCAATATAGCGACAAACAAAACATGGGTAGTGTTTGTGAGATCTGATTTTAATTAGATTATTATTCAAGGTTGCCAAGGAAATAACAAAAGTTATTGCATTGTGGGACTTTTGATATGATAAGATGGCCCTTATCTGTTTGTCCTATGGTCTTAGCTAAAACCTGTCTAAGTTTGAGCAATGGTCTTAGGTACTTAGATTGTCAACTAAATGAATTTAAGCCTGGTTAAGCCAGGCTTAAAGTTGATATACTTTTTAACAACCAGCCCCAGGTCTCTAATTCTGTCTTTAAATGTAACTTTCAGCATTAAGAACACAATTCAGGAGCTTATGATACAAGAACATATTAAAGGAAACCTTAAAACTGAAAATTAACAAAACAAAATTTAAACTGAATGGTGCGTTAAAAACCAGTGTACCATACAGCATTTTATTGGCAATAAATGTTCCTCAAGCAATGCCTGACATTTAAGCAGTTAGATGTATGCATTTGAACTTAAAAAATTGTAATACTACTAATATAACAATGGAATAAAAACACCATGTAGTTTTTGTTTGGATTACGTTATCAGGAATATAACCGACTTTTTTGTCCACTCTTGTTAATAGGGTTTGAATAAGAGATGATAAGCAGCTTGAGTTCAGTCTAAAGCATTCAATCCTCAGTAACATGAGTCATCCTCATCAACACAGTCTAATGCTGAAGGCATCTTTTTGTCCTCTGCTATTAAATGTTTAAGAGAATAGAGCTATATGTTTATGCAAAAATTATGTTTTTCTTTGAAACATGCCCTCTGGCTGAGGGACAGTACATGTATGTTCAAGTATTTATTTCACTTGCACTGAAGGATCATTAAGTTTATGAACAGATCAAAACCCTTAACATTTTAGGGCTGTCTTTACTAATTACCAACCACTGTTTGATAAACCGCCCCCACATAAGTGCAGGGAGCTGGCAGTTGAAGGGAGCTTCCTGTTGCCCTGGTGCTTTCAGAGCTAAGGGAAAACAAGAAGCTTATCTGTTTTTAAGGTCTTTGTATTGTCCTGTTAGTCTTTGTATTGTCCTGTTAGTCTTTGTTTTGTCCTGTTAGTCTTTGTATTGTCCTGTTAGTCTTTGTATTGTCCTGTTAGTCTTTGTATTGTCCTGTTAGTCTTTGTATTGTCCTGTTAGTGTCCTGTATTTGCCCCGTGATGTCTTTGTTACGAGTGGTGTCTGGGGTGGTTTCCTTCACCCATTGGGCTGGTATACCGTCATGTCAGTGGTGTCTGGGGTGGTTTCCTTCACACATTGGGCTGGTATGCCGTCATGTAAGTGAAATAATCTTAAGTACGGCGTTAAACCCCAATCAAACAAACAAACAAACATAAGTGCATTGAAATATGATTGGGCACAGCATTAAACACTATTCAAGTCGAATCAAGAGGTCAATGAAACATATGACTATGAAACATACGTTTTTAAAACACAGTGTGTGTTCTTTGGGGTTTCAAATTATTATAACAGCCATCTGTGCTCAAAAGATAATTATTTGCTAAAACTGAGATTAAATCAATGATAGTTTATTAGAAAGACTTCAAACAGGGTGTGATGTCTTCTAATACCACATATAAAATTTAATTCTCATGATTAGTTCCAAAATCTAAAACGACTTAATTACGCTGTTTTATTTTGTACTCCTCCAAAATAACTAATCATTTTCCGTAAAATGAAACTCTAGTGGCAGACGGCGCCTACAATTTTCTCGAGAAACTCCTATTTGAGCACTTTTGGTCACCCTGCCTATTGAGACACAATTCCTGCTCTGTGACTGTTGCTAATTCTCAATACAATTTTTGCAATTAACAATTCAATTTTACGAAAGTCCACCATTGCGAAAAATAAAAAAAAGATTGCAAAATAAGGGTAAATACATGTAGAGCTTAGAGTTTGAAAACCAATATTCCTGTCATATGTGTGATTCATAAGTTCATTGCAGCCTTTAACAATGTTACACTAGTGCTCTTCAGTGGGCGGCTGGAGAGAGCTTACTGTTGCACTAGTGCTCTTCAGTGGGCGGCTGGAGGGAGCTTACTGTTGCACTAGTGCTTTTCAGTGGGCGGCTGGAGGGAGCTTACTGTTGCACTAGTGCTCTTCAGTGGGCAGCTGGAGGGAGCTTACTGTTGCACTAGTGCTCTTCAGTGGGCGGCATGAGGGAGCTTACTGTTGCACTAGTGCTCTTGGATATAACCATCTGTTAATAAAGCATGTTGCTTTCAATATAGGCCAAGGTTTACCACTTCATGTAAGTGGGCTGACTGTTTAAGTTATCCTCTATGTTTGTGGAAATCCAGCACAATCAATACATGTAACATTAGACAAACATTAACATCTCCCAGCAATGAAAAATGACACCAAACTTTTCTAGCATGCTTAGAGTGGCATAGTTCAACTCTTTTGAGACACACAGTTTGGGGACGACAGTTGTTGTAAACCATAATGCTATAGTTGGTGTGCACTGACAGTCCCTTTATCTATTTGTTCCCTCTATGATCAGTGGATTGGCTTCAGTGCACCATCAGTACTATCAGAAGCTTTGTTGCCCCAATTTTGTACGTGTAATGATCAGAATCTTGGCTTCAGATACTGTAACTAGATCTTTAGTCTCTCCTGATAACAGAGTAACATTGTGTTAGATCATCTACAGGAGTGGACTTTACACAAGGTCTTGGTTTTGGATATTTTTGTTTAAGCGATTCTGTGTTGGCTTGAGCTGTTGTAGTTTAATGTCTAGACTACCAATTCCAGACTTTTCTGCAACCAATGTTGAAGACAAAGGATCATTGTGTAAGATGATGATTGACATGAGCTGGCAGTGAATGTTCTAATTTAACTTCTGTCTGCCAAGCTGCCAGACCGTTTCTAAACTAAAGCTGACTACAAGATTCAGTCTGAGATCATGTAACGTTAAAGAGGTTTTAGTTTACATGATGGAAAACTTTTCAAATCAATCTTAATGACAACTTTCTGCATTGGATATCAATTATTGGCTTAGTCCCTTGTTAAGGGTCATTTGTTGGATTGTGGAAGATCTTGGCTTCATATCCTGCAGGAGTTTTGAAATGCGATGATAGTTAAAGGCAAAACCACAAAAAATGCATTTAACATTTATGTCCAATTTTTCTTGTCAGTCTGGTATGTTAGGAATTGCAACTTCTGGGTTATATAATTAATAAATAGGACAGACCAGAGCATGTATAACAAGCCATATGTGACAGTTGTGTTTGATTTTTAGGAATAATACTTTAAAACCTAGAAGACTGTGAGATCATATATAGAGTGTAAGCAGAATATCAATCCTATAAAGCACCTGGGATAAGGTACAGCCTGGATATGTGGAATATTCACATCCAGCCATGGTATGTGCAACAGTGATATCACACGTTTTAGTATTATAATTAGTAAAAAAACATTGTGATGGACACCATTAATGATTTCATTTAATGATGTTCATATTCTGTGAATGTATCAATCATGGGTTTGAGGCCTTTTTTTCAAGGCTACATGTAGGGACATGATTTCCAGTGGCCGCAGAAATAAGCTACATCTCAGTTTTCCACCAAGTAAACTAACTAGAAATAGAAATATAGAAAAATAGATACTAGAAAGTGAAATATCCTTGAGTGTTACATTAAAACACTAATTAAACAAAATCAATGCTCATATACACTATTGACAGCGACTTTAAATACCACTAAAACAAAAGAAAAGGAATTTAACATGATGTAAAACGTACAAGACCATACATGAATGGTGAAATAGAGCTTTTATGAGAGTTAGTACAAGAAGATCACTGCTCACATCGCAGTGTTTTAAGATGTATAAGGCATTTCTCAGGGACTGTCTCAGTGTTAGATGTTAAAGCTGGGATTAGTAAAGAGAAATAAGAAACATCGCTTCCCTTCGAATCAGCGATCCGTGAATGTGTTACTCGGCTAGCATGTTCCTACGACAGCCGTACATTATCCCATTTTATCGAGTAGCAGAGATTGTACAAATAATAGTGACACTCACATAGGTTAGTAGCATATTCACTCATGAAATACGAATGAAAGGTCGTTCAAAAAGAATTGTAGAGCTGCATTTAGGCATGAATCTTAGCCCACTCATCTATCATGATAACAGCGATACAGCCAAGATGGCGGCTCCGCAGTTTGCTTTGTGTGAAGCAGTTGGTTTTGTGAACGTAAAGTCTATGAACCCACACAGCCATAATGTTTTTTGGAAATGGGTATCTTTCCAAATGATATTTTAAATAGTCCTTGTCATGAACAACAACAAATGATGTGCTTTTCTACAAAAGTCAGCAATTTTAGGCACAACCTGCTATCCCTCTATACTAATCCCTGGTTGAAGTTATAGCCCAAACTCTGGAAACATCATGTAAATGTCTATGTTCTTCCTGTTACTCTGGTGCTCTCTGAACTTTCAGTGTAAATTACTTATTTATATTTCTAAAAAGCAATCACGCTGGCACAGTGATGTAGATTAATTAAAATAAATATACATAGTACATTCTCTCTATTACAATCAAGCATCCAACAATTGAAAGCTAACCAGATTATTAGAAGTTGAGGGGAATCCCAAGCACACTTGATTAATCTTTGAAAATAAATAATAATGTCCTTAGTGATGAAAGTCTGTGTTAAAATTGGCCAGTTGGAAGCATCTTCATTATTATATACTTGTATGCAGGTAGCTTTTACTTCTTTCCCTGTGTTGCATCAATTGGAAATTTCGTTAGTGAAATATCTGATAGTGTAAATGTTAAGAGCTAAAATATCCAGTTTCTATAATTTGCTCCATACTACAGTTGGTTCATGTTTGGAGAAGTATATACATACTTAACTAGCAGTTGGAATGGGCTTCTAGATGCACTGGTTCTCTCAGAGCTAAGTGGCAACATAAAGGCGATTAGTTTGGGAGGTCCTGTAAATGTCCTGTAAATGTCCTGTTTTATCTATGTTTGTTTTCTGTGGCGGCGAGGGACACTTCCTTCACCCATTGGTCTGGCAAGGTGTCCCATGAGTGAAAAAACCATAAGTACATTGAAAACCAAAATCAATTAAAGTAACAAATATGTGTTTTTAAGGCTCCATTTACAAGGAATCAATTGCATTGGCCAAAACTTTTATTGTGTACCTTCTGTCTTTTTCAGTACTGAACAGTTAACAGCTCAGGAAATTGAGGTAATTTCATTTTGTTCAATTAGCCGCACATGCATACAGTACAACTCTTCTCTCTGAGCACAACGTGCAGCATAAAGCCGTTTTGTAGTGATGTCTAGTGCTGTTTAACTTTAACAGTTTTTATTGAGCCATGTTTATTATCTGTTTTTTGTCTTGTATCTTGTGAGGATTGCATTAAAAATAACACGAGCGTTCTCTTCTTATTAGATTACCATCCTTCATTTGGAATTTACTTTGGATAACTTTGCCCTTTTTTGTATGGTATTTTCAGCAGAATATGCATTGTAATGAATTCCTGTTGCATATTGATTTTTTCTTTACATTTACTTCACTTCAACCTGTCAAATGCTTTTAACTTGATTCCATTATAATTGGGTCTGGTGATGATTAAAGTTGATTAATAGTTTTCTCTTTTTCATGTCAGCGTCACTGCTGCGAAAGAGCAAATAGTCTAAAAGAAAATTGTGTGGCTTTATTGATGTATTTCTGGAGTATCCGTGTTTATATATGATAGGTGAAACCATAAGGGAAATGGTTTTATTCTAGCACTTCGTTCATGTCTAACTTTTCATCCTAGAACTTGATGGTTTAACTTTTAAAGGCCTCTTTTGCCTTCTTATATGTTTCTTAAGCCTTAAAGACAGGTCGCATGTACAAAGATAAAAGATGGTTGCTTGATATAGAACTTTTAGGTGTTAAGACAAATACATCCTCACTTAGAAGTGACACACAAGAAAAACAAACATCATACCTTAAACCTTTTAATACTGGAGTATTAACATCGTGAATACAACTACTCAGTTCAGGTCGAGTTGAATGTAGGGGTATTGATTCTAGTTTAAAGTTTTAACATCAATCATGTGCTTGTTTATGTTTTAAGAGAGGATCTTCTAGGATCAGAAAGTCCTTATCACATCTTATTTGGGTTTCCTTGTCACTTTGAGTGTTGTCACGAAATGCTTAGGTTTCGAAATATGTCACAACTGGTTCAGTTTTTGAGTAATGTAAATCACTGTCTGAGTGCTTATTTCAGGCTGTTTACCTGCGTGCTCAGCTACAACCAGAATTCATGGTCCACAGTCAAATTTAAACTTAGTTTATGGAATAACAGTAACTGTGGAATAACAGCGAACAAGTGGCAATTCCTGATGTTTCAAGTTTACCTGTAAAATGTCACGATGGACTGAACAGAATTAACTAATGCTGAAGCAACATGGTAAAATCATTGATAATCAAAGCTTGACTTCCCAAATGCTTAGCAACTTGATTACAGCGTTCTGGTTCTGGTTCTTGGATATTGGAGTGTACATGTATTGTCTGAGGACTATGGAGTCTTTTATTTCATAAATAATAAGTGGATGTTTATATATAAAGATGTCCTTATTACCATTACAGGACAAATTTGCAAGACTTTCCCTGGCGTTCAAGACAGATAAATTAACATTAGAAAAACGTCTACAGATACAAGAGCGTTCCAGGGATTTGGCGGAGCAAAATGTGGACAAAGAATTAAAAGAAATAAAAGGTGTTGTGGATGTGAGTATATAACCAATTCAACATAGTTTAAGGCTTTGTACTGGTTTAAGTAATGCTAACAATAAGAAACAGCAAATCGGATGTTAAGACATATGTTTTTTCTACAATACTTGTTTTGAACAGAATTATCTAAAGGGGTAACCACAATGTAACACCTGAATGTGTTGGCATCATGTAAGAAAGAAACATAGAGGTACAATTCAAATCCAATCACTTTAAGATAATGCAACATTTTCTATTTTATTGGCCATTTCAGACACATGCAAAATCAAAACAATATTGAGCAGTATAGTTGAGGTATTATATGTACCATAATGCATTTACATCATACATACTGTGTGACAATATTACTCTTTGATTTGCCCACATGTCTAGGCCCTGATCCAGTTATGTGATAAAGAGGAGATATTGGAGTTAGTTAAACAGCTGCAGTATCGTTTAGAGGTGTTAGAACAATCCACAGTACGGGTGTCAAGTCGAGCGGAGGTCTACGGGGCTGTGCAACAGGTAATTTAGTCTCAGTCTTTGGCACATGCAACAGTAAGGTTGTCAAGTCGAGCGGAGGTCTATGGAGCTGTGCAACAGGTAATTTAGTCTCAGTCTTTGGCACATGCAACAGTAAGATTGTCAGATTAGAGATTCGGCAAGACGAGTCGGTCGGTCGGATTTTTATTTATTTTTTTTTATTTATTTTTTTTTCATTGCCTGAAGTCTATATTATGAAGGGCCCAATTTTCGTGATATGGCTAAAACTGCTAGATCCGTATGTAGTGATATAACTTTAATTTCAATGTAATATCAACTGAAATATTCTGTCAGTTTCTTTTCAAAGTACAAAGAAGATCTAGATCTGAGTAGCAAACAGATTTACA
>JAQQZZ010086797.1:0-18341 GCA_030265115.1 Mopalia vespertina
GGTTTTGATAAAAGGCATTAATTGTGTTTTAATAGTAATTTATTATCATATTATTATTTTATGAAATTTTGAATAAATATCAAGTAATGTAAATTTTGTACAGTTATTTCCGTTTTTATCAAAACATGGTTATATGAATTAGGCAATTATTTTAACAAGGTTACGATATATCTTTGTTTCTTGTCTCTCAGAATTGTCACATTCACAGCTTTTTTACCCCTGACGCTCCCAGCATTTACAAGAATCTGCCATAAATGTAAGCGATAATCACAGATTGATATCTGGTTTACGTGTGAATAATTTCATATTACCACAGCTTTTCTCCAGTCTGATAAATATATGTGGAGTAGATTGTGTGAGATTCAGTTTGAAAGACAGCTGAATCTAAATGTAGTTATGAGATAGCGTATAAGGCTGTCAAACATAATGTGTTGAGAATTTTTAAACTCTCCCGAGTAAAGCTCATTACCCACCATATACAATTGTATTATGTTTTTTGTTTTACTTTTCGTTCTCTTTTAATAAATTTTAAGAACTTTTTCATTTTATGCGTTCTTATCATCTTTAATCAAATGTATTTCGCTAATGTTGTCACTCAAAAGGTTACGACTTCAATCTGCCCCCAACAGCGATAATTCTATCAGTCAACTTTACATCTGCCAGACGAATTACGCCAAATATAGAATATAATAATAAACAAGTGTGACGCCATGCAGGCGCTATGTTTAGCACAGATTTGTCTAATGGTTATCAACGGTATTTTAGGATTAAGGTATATTTAGATGGTAGAGCCAGGGCGTTTGCATTCTTACTATGCAGTTGTAAAATTTGTATGGACTTCCATCTGCTTAACACCAAATGGATATATAAATAAATTGACAATATGTTCACGCCACAGCGTACCTGAAATACGGCTGAATGTCACATTGTGGCGTAAAACATCAATCAATCAATCAATCATGAAAATTTCCTCAAACTCAACAATCAAAGCAATTTAAAACAAAAGTTTATACTCGCCTGGGGTATTAAACACATCATCGTAGTTTTAATGATGTCATTTTGTAAAAATTAACCATTGGTTCTGTTGCATTTGGTCAGAAGTTTGTGATTGCTATAGATCTCCCGATTTACGTAGCTTAAAGGTCATTTTTTCAACTGCTCAAGTCTCCGCTAATCAAGTGTGTCGCCAAGGTTGGTTAGAGAAACCCATGTTAAATAACCTGACGTACAATAACTAATAGCAACTCCATTTGCCAGTCATATTTAACGACATTAACACATTACCTTTTTTTTCTTCTTTTTTTTTCAGTCTGGAATTTTATGACAAAAATGACATGAGTGTTGAAGATTCACAGGGTGACAGGAGATACAATATACTAGTCATACCCCGGACAGAACTACATACAAAGATATTCTGGCCGACACAGATGTGTGTATAGCTGGTTAAGTTTTGTTAAGTTTAATATATGCCAATCAATTAACCTACTTAATTTATTTGGTAGGTTGCTATTGTGCAATCATAAGTCACTTTGTAGTTTCTGTCAAATGAAAAAAAACAGACTGTCCTGTAAAGTTTCCCCATAATTAACATTATGTTCAATGGACTGCAGGACAAAGCAGTAAAAATGAATGACAAAATGTTTTCAACATTTCAACCTATGGACTTTTGCAATACATAACACTAATGTTTGCTGTTAGCTGTGAAGTCATTTTCAGTGAGCAAAGAGCTATTTACTAAAGAGTCTTGTACTCAGCAGCTTCAAACCTTTCACCAGTGCAAGTGGGTTAAAGTATCTCCTTTTAAGGCGTGTAATTTAACACAGAGAAACCCTGGCCAAGGTAGACTGGATCTTCAACATTATAAAGATTTCGATCCACGCCCTCCTCAATTAATTAATCTGGAATCTTATCTACCATTATTTTGAAATACTTGTATCAATTATCGATCGAATAATATGTCTAGATCTATTCCTATGCCAATTGTACAGACATGTCCTCCTGCAAACTTGTATGACCACGATTATCTTGGGAAACACCCAGGTTATTTGACTACTTCCCTGAAAGAAATAAATAAATAAAAAGAAATGTTTTGTGACGCATTGCACCTTGACCCTAGACATGATTATTATTATGAAGTTCTGGGTCAGCTTTACTGTACGCCAGGAATGTTATTGTGTTGTTTATACATTACAATACCTGAAAGTCATCTTAATTAAGAGAGATGATCAGTTTATAGACACAATGATCAATATGTTAAGAGAGTCTTCTAAGGATTTTTTTAAGACCGCTTTATTAAAACATTTCAAGTATAAGAGTGTGGGAAGGTACAGGTTAAATTACTTCTAGGTATATACAGTATTACTTATATGATAGGCTGTTAACTTCTCCTCCTCATCACAAAATTATTATATTCCAGATAATCTTGATATATTCATGGATTAATGTTTTGTAATGTCACATTCAGCGACATTTCATAGGCAGGTGTGAGAGAGCTTTCTGTTGCCCTCAGAGCTAAGGGACATAATAAAGCCGATCCAATCCAACAAACCTACAAGTAGTTTCGATACCCGCTCAGGAGTAAGCTTGATTGATTGCGGTTTGTGCTTTGCTGTACCGCACTGCCACAGGTTCAATTCGCCTAATGGCCCTGGGGTATATGAGGGAGTTCCACAAAAGGACTTCAGCTGTCCTGGAGGTTTCTTATCGTTGTAAAAGTAGAACAGAGTTTGAAATGGAGAATCTGTCATCATGAGTGGCATACCCTTAAGTACACTAAACAACAATCAAACAAGCAATTTATTTCATATTTTGGTAACTATTCTTAAGAAATCAAGTGTTTATGGTTATAAGTTCTTATAATGACATGTCCCTGCAAAATGGATAGACGTTATTATTAATTTCTGTCATTTGAAAAGTTTAAGAGTGATAACCATATGCAGGTTAATTTATTCTAAACCAACACTAAATATCTTGTTTGTTACACATTTATAAATACATTAGGCTTATATAATGGCCATTGCCTTATATCGAGATGTCTGTGGGTTTGCCATAACTCGAAATTAAGATATATTTAGAAACTTGTCTCTGGGAGTTTATCTAGAACAGATGATTCATCGGAGCAACTGTAGAATTGGTCCATCACTTTACAAAACAATCTTACATTTGTAATAACTAACACTATTTAACCTAACCCTTAAACTTGATCAACATTAAAACTAGTCCTGAGATGACTGAGAATTGATATGTTCTTCGTAGTTTAACGGTGCTATACATAACACTATAGAGAATAGCGCCGTTTGGCTATGCGGAGCATATCAATTCTTAGTCAACTAAGAACTACCTTAAAACTAGAGTAGTAGACCTAACCATAACTAACCCTAAAACTAACCCTTACTAACCTTGTGATCGTTCCTTGCAAAGGCATGTTACAATCTTTTCACCAGATTCATCGGTTTTAGTTATTGACATACCTGTGCTAGTGTGATTACTTTTTAGAATTATATAATATATAAAATGAGTAAAAAATAAACGAAAATACTAGTCACATGAATATTTCTGTGTTTTGGTGTAATCGTGTCTTTATATTGCGAAGTGTGATTGTCCTGTCTCATTACTGTTTGTTGTCAGTACTTTAACATCTAAGGTGATTTCGTTCTTCCATTGGGCTGGCATACTGAGAGAAGAGTGAAATGACCATTAGCTACAGTTTGACGTTAAATTCCAGTCAAACAATCGAAAAACTATACTTCTAAGCATTTGGTGAGACAATCCCGCGATTTATAAAATCGTAACATTCATATCCTCCCCAAAGTCGTTTCCGGGATATAATCGGACTGGTGGGAATTTATAAACTACACTGGTTGACGTTAGTTTCCATTTTCGTTCATCTCGCTTCAAATTTATTAACCATTTCTGCCGAATTTTAAGTCTATCTTTTCCTGGGAAATTATAACGCCACGGTTTAAACATTTAGGTACACATGACTGTATTTTGGGCATTATAATAGTCGGCAATTTGTATGATTTAACGTGGATTAATATAAACGTCAGCTCAAGTAGGACCGCTTACTAGTGGCGCCACCTCGCGTGTGCTGTATGCGGCGAGTAATACGGGCCGATTTTACCAGACTCCCATTACACCAATGTATTTATGAGTGACAGTTCTAAGTTATTGACCTCATTTAGCGGAAATCTCGCATAAAGCCCATTGAGAAGACCAGGAATAACCATCAATATCTAATCTACGTTCTTGTTGCCTTTAATATAAAGGAAAACAATCCACCTGGATCAAATACAACAGGAAAATCAATTATACAAGGACGAGCGAGATGATGGCGCTGTCAATTTACATGTATCACCAGATATAGTAACTATCACATTAACACAAAAAATATATTTAAAAAAACAACAACACTTAAATGTATTGCACAAGGGATGAGTTATATTTCAAAATCATTATAGAAGAATTGCGGCAATAATACAACTAAGAATAATACATGTAGCAACCGCTTATATAACAAAGGTCCCTTCGTATTATACTTTTTTAAGATCTTATTTTTCAGGAAAAAATTAACTTATTATGCATTCTGTCTCTCAAATATAAAATAACATACAAAGATCGAGTTCCGAGCGCCGCATCTGAAGAACTATACTCAAATGGATAAATAGGATTGAATTGATTTATGGAATTTCTAAATTACACTCGCTCCTGTTGTTACATGTAGACAACGTCCCAACAGAATTCAAACTCTAAATCTATCCAAAGCACTTATCGATGGACAACCATTGATTGACTGGATTAGTAATGTTTTCAATAAACTTTGAAAAAAATTCTAAAAATGTTCACTGTTGGTATTTATACAAGTCTTCATCACCGGAAAATTGCCAAAATGACCGAGCAAATAGTGTTCTAGCGAACAAAACATTGCACCTAAATACTTGTTTTGTCTGTGTTCTAATAATATGTTGAGAGCAGTTTTGTGTCAGAAGGAACTTGACATCATTTAATAGAATAGTGAATATTGTACATGGCGACACGATGTATCTGTATATTTGACAGTATAAATTCAAGTTTTGAGAAGATCCTGACCTACCTTAACCAATTACACCGGGAGGTATTTATGAGTGACAGTTCTGAGTTACCGACCTCATTTGGTGGAAATTTCGCATAAAACCAATTGACAAAAACCAGAAATCTCTACTGGTTCTGATGCAGATTCCACATAACTGCAATTGCTCTAGGGATAGAGAATAACCAGCAAACATAATGACACATTCTTCATCCTGAGGAGTCAGAAATCTTTTCTTGACGATTCTGTGTGCAAAGGACGGGAACGAGACAAGGAATCTACATTTCGGTTTATTTTAAAACCATTGTCAAGAATTCTCTTGACAATGGTTTTAAAAAAAAACGAAATATTGAATCACCATGTATCCATGTGTATCTTTTATTGGGGTTGTAAGTTTACTCTACTTTGTGAAACTCATCAGTGGGAATAATGCTGTTGTATGATGTAATGTTTGTTTCGTTAAACATAAAACGATTGGCTTGCCGACATTGCCATTTTATTTTATTTTAAGCGGCAACACAATCAATCTCACCGACTACAAGAAGAGAAGGCCTGTCTCTAGGGTTGTCTAGCTTCCAAAAAATATCCAAAACAACTACCGATTTAACAACTTACATGTCCAACCAGGTCTATAGATTAGAACACTGTTTTTGTTCATACACCAAAAGTGATGGACTCACAGCCGTAATGTCTTTTATGTAGTATACAACAAACATGAATAGAAGTTGACAATCTGGCGATCAACAGATTGCCAAAGTCCATAAACAACAATATCCGATGCTGACCGAGGTTTTATTTAACTTCTGCTTCACAAGTCTTTCTCTTTTTTTTTCCTCAACTCCTCACGTTTCCTCTCGATATTTAATAAACGCTCTTGTTTTATCCCCTCTCTTCGTTCTTTGAATTTTCTGTATGAAGTACACTTTAAATATGAGGCTCTACCAAGAACATTGGCTTGCTCTTCTGGCGATAATTTCTCTAGCCACACCCCTCCTTGTTAAAATTGTGTAAAATGATGCTGTTTAAGGTAAAACTCGACGCAGAAGGCTTTCTATGGTGCTCGTAGTCTAGTCTACCAAACACAAATTCTGGAATTGTAGTGTGTTTTAAAGTTGATAGACACTCTGAATTGTTTAGTCCGCAGTAGCTCCTCCGGGCAGTTGTCCGGATCTCGTCCATGAGGCTGTGTACAAATTTTCTGTTAAGGCATTGTTGTTACAGGCAGTGGTTAAATGGTTGAAAATAGTGTAATTTTCTTTTCCCCCTATTATGTTATTGTAAATAGTATTCATCTTAAATACACTGCCGTTTTCTTTAATTTTCTGCCATAAGGGTTTGGTGAAAAGTTTGTTAAGAAGTCTCAGAGCCCCGCATCCTGCAATGCACACTGGGGATTTAACACCCACCAAAACAGTCAGCACCTGTTTCTAGAAGATGATGGTGATGATGATAAATAATGGTGGCATTGTGGAATAATATATTAAAAGGGTTGCCTTTAAATCTGCACAGTCTTTCCTTGACTCCTCGTGTAAGTAAAAATAAACTTTGCCTTAGCTGCGCCTTGCAGGCCACTTGTAAAACGCCGCTTTAAAAAAAAAATTCTCTTGCGTTTTCCTTTTTTTCAAATTATATTAATGTCTCTTTACACTTTTCATCAATGCTGACAAGCAGCTGTAGTCCACAATACATATTATGCAACGTTCCAATTTGCTTCCGCATGTTATCTGTCATTTGTTTCCAGTTAATTCAAAACTCTGGTAAAATTATTTCCCTATAGTCCTGCAATGCTCTTTGAAGTGATTTTTCAGTTGCAGCTCTGTCGGACATAGTGTTCCTTGTGTTTGTTAAAATAAATTGTCCAATTGGCGGCTGGTTATCAAGAGAAATATCATTAAAATCCATTAAAATTTCTTTGAGGGTGTCTTAAATTGTTTCAGAGGACTGTTCCTTCATTTCCCGAATGGCCAACAGTTTAGTGTCTTGTTCTCCTGTAGAAACGCAATACGTTTCAAACAGTTGGTCACGTTTATTAGGTTCGGCTGTATAAAGTGTAGTTTTATCTTCATTTTGTAAATATTCTCCACCATGAATCTGTGACAGTGGCATCCTCGACTTTCTTATTTCTTCAACAGTCTGCCTGCAGAGTAAGTGCATGAAGATCCAGTTAGTTTTAAAACAGCAACAATCATAAAAGGTACTTTGTTTGTTTGTTTGTTTGATTGAGGTTTAACGTCGTACTCAAGGGTATTTCACTTTTATGACGACGGATTGTCCACTTCACACACCTCCTTGACTTATTATTGCGGAAAACCGGCAGGAAACCTCGTAAACACCACCCCCACGATTGCCGGAGCCACATCTTGTGACTCACTCATATACCTGAGGGTCGACTATAAGGTACTTTGTGATTGGCTACATTGTTGTCTAAAAGAGTTAAAACACATTCTCTCATTTTCACATAATATTTCCGGCCATCCATCAAATCAAGTGGTTGTGTGGTGACTATACCGGGCCCCATCTTGCAACTCCAGGAGCACTGTTTCTATCTTGTCGCAGTTTAAGCACGGGATATAGGTATGTGTGCTTGACGCTTTTTTTTTTGTCTTTGATGGTTTTAGTTTAGTAACTGTATTTTCCAATAACTTTAGTTTTGAGCTAATTTTTTAAATATATATATTTAGACATTTTATTCGTAATGTTTTCCTTTTTTCATTAGCTAAACAGTTTTTCAGTTTTCTTTTCTTCATGAGAATGGATGGAGTAGCAGTATGGGAAGGCGGAGCCGGTAACACATGCGTTGATTTTTTAAAACCAAACAAAACTGAGCTGCTAAGTGATTGCTTATTAAAATCAGTCGTGCTCAGAGTTAAAATAGTCGAAGTAGAACGTAAAATAGTGTTGGTGTAAAGGCCAATCGGGGGTAAAACAGTCTTAGTTGTTGTAAAAACGGCGATAGTCGGAGGTAAAAAAGTCGTAGTCTGGGTTAAAGGAGTTGGACGTAAAATACTTTTGGTGTGAAGGCCAGACTGGGGTGAGCCATCCGTATTTATAACCACTGTGTTAGTTGTTTCCACCATGCACCCATTCATTAAAACATTATCTTGTATCTTTACTATGGCACATTTATCTCTATTAAGCTGGTTAATGTAAATTCCAGCTTTGTGGCAGTATTGGTTGCCTGCAACGAAAAATTGTAGAAACTATAGACATCTATAAGTGAGAGTTTGTCGATTCAGGAAAAAGAGGGGACGTCGTGTGTGTAAAAATGATTTGTGTGTGTAGCTGTAATGAGAGCATGCAAGCATGAAGTACAAATTAAGATGGAGTGGAACATACATGATAACTATGAGCAGAAAATATGCCTTCAAAGTTATGCTGATATTTATTGCATGTTGGCTTGTGTCGTATTATCAACATTTTTTTACCTATTTATTTTGCTCATATGCCCTCTACATCTACAGAAATCGTGCCGAAAAGAAAAATTAAATTAAAACAAGTTTCTGATATATGATCTATATGGACCAAGGTGTCTGTTATAAAGTTAGAAATAAATAAAAATAAAATATATTGAATAAATGCATATATATACTGCCTTTTTAGAAATATACTGCTTTCGAACACTGTGCATTTTAATTTTCAAAATCGCTAAACAAATATAGCCTATTTCTACTATTAATAATAATAAAACTTTATTTCAGACGGAAGTCAATATAAACAAAATAAAAAGAATACCAAAAAAAAACAACAGAAACAATTGTCTGACAGGTTACATCGTTACACACATAAAGCTTGCACTAAGATGTTTTTGTTTCTAATGAAATATTTCGGCAACCTTTGGGAGTGCTTTCGCCTTAAACAGCTCGCAGGTTCCATTATACACATTGGATGTTACACACATACTCACCTTAAACCTAGCTAGTGGAAAGCCATTTTAGCCAAACTCTGATTCACAACTTTGGCCAGTGCTGCAACTATAAAAGAAAAAAAACCATGCTCCAATCAATGGCACCATTGGCCGTAAACACCAAAAAGAGAACAAAATGAACTGAATAGGACATACATAAGTGTAAACATTTTTCAAATATGTCAATATATTGAATAGTTTAAATTTGAATCTAAAATCGTAAATACGGTGTTTAAAATTCTGTCAATTTTAGCTATTTACAATGATTCAAAAGAATTGAATTTTATGATATACACCGATCCGTTTAAGGTACTTGATGTCAACATCGCCAACATTTTGTCAAACGAGTGCTTCTTAGAGGCATTCCATGGGAGTACAAATTCTGACCGATAGCAGGATGGATATCGTTAAGCTTATTTTGAGCTTCTCCGCCCCATACATCCTGCCAAAGATTTAAAATGTATTTAGAAATTTTGGGCTTGAGATCTTTATAATTAACCACAAGATATTTACCACGTGGTATTCACATAGTTTTCTGGTGGATTAAACCACATGATATTTACCACGTGGTATTCATGCGATTTTCTGGTGGATCCAGTCACAACATATCAAACACGTGGTATTCATGTGGTTTTCTGGTAGGTCCACCAGTTCCCCACCAGTAAACCACGGGGTTTCCATGAGTTGTGCCCGCTGGGCTTTGAGCTATGAGAGCACCTGGGCAACATGAAGCTCCCTCCAACCACCCGCGCAAATAAAAGAAGTGCAAAACAAAATGGCCAGGATGTAACTTAGAGTCACTGTCTCGACGTAGTAAGTAGAATCGACTATATTTTAGAATGGCTCAGGCATTGTCTATTCCGGAATTGGCTGTGTGTTATTGTCATTCCTGGCACACATAGCCTGCATACTAATAAACATGTTTATAATCGGTGTCACGAGTTCGTCTGTTTTACACAACGGAATTCCCCATTAACAAAATGAAATAATTCACAACAAAAGAAAAACGTTTACAGTTTCTCAGTAGAAGCTATATTTGATAATTTCACAATTGTCTTTCGCTAAACATCCCGAACACACAAACGTGTTTAGCTGCTACTGACTTACAGGTTGCTTGTCCAGAGCTATGCAGTTTTGACAGGATAATCGGGTCACCGTATATTCGTCCGTTGAACAATGTGGTCATCGCATATCAATGCGTTCAGCAATAACACTAAATTAAAATATTAATACAATATCCCGAGAGTTACGACACTGGACGCGCGAACGAAGAAGTGTCACACCCGAGTTGACCCGGGTGATACGCGCGAACGGAAAAGGGGACACCTGGGCTGACACGGGGAAGCCCGAATGACTCGCTTGAACGCAACCTTAGTTGGTCTGTGAACTTTAGCAAGGGAAAACCAAGTCTGGATGGTTTCTTGGGCATGTAATTTTCATAATGGCGAATAAAAAAGTCCACCGTGAGAGCAGAGTTAGATGAATTAAACTTATGACGGTAGAAAGGTAAGAAATCATAAAGAATTACACTGATGGTACATTCTCTGTGCCTATTAAGGACCCCACAAATAAGGAAAAAATGCCGGACAACAATACTGGCGAAACAAAGAAATGTTCTCATTCTCGTACATTCTCTGTGCCCATTAAGGACCCCACAAATAAGGAAAAAATGCCGGACAACAATACTGGCGAAACAAAGAAATGTTCGCGATCGGTGGCGGAACTCTTTTGCATAAAGGCAAAGCTGTGATAAAAGAATCTGAACGTTGACAGACTCGTAGACAAAGAGTTTTCTAAAATCACGTTCTTTGTATCACTAACTGTGACAACATTTCAAGGGCGTCAGCGAACTTAAGGTGAAAAAAGGTACTCTATTGTTCAGAGAATTACCAAAAAATATTTCCCAAACAACCCAGTAATAATACCCATTGACTCCTATGAAGTAGTTGAAAGGTGTCAAACGACCTCGTCGATATGCAGCGAGATCCTATATTTGCATATGGCAAAACTTACAACTTCATTGTGTCTGTAATCTTGTTTTTTTTTTTAGCGATTTATCATTTTGTTAGCTATGAAATGCAAATCCAGCAAATGCGTGACAAAGGAGTTTGAGCTAATATTTGCAGAAAATGGAACACCAACAGTTATCCAAACAGACCAGGGTACAGAAGTAAAGGGTTCTGAGAAAAAACTGCTAGAAAAGAATAACTTCACGATACAAAGCAGACCATATCATCCCCAGAGAAGGATCTAACTGGGTAAAATATCTACATAAAGTTGCAAAGGCCATGAACACCTCCCCAAAAGAAGTACTTTTTTACGGGGTACACCTACTTACGGTGGAAAAGCGGTAGGAAACCTCGGAAAAACCACCCCCGCGATTGCCGGAGCAACATCGTGTGACTGATACATATACCTGATGGTCGACAGACGGACTCGATCCCGTGAACCCCAACCCTAGTTATTCTGAAAAAAAGGAAAGTAGTTAAAATTAATTAAAGCCAAAAAGCAATACACTATTGGCCAAAATTGATTGTAATTAGCAGCAAGATAGAAAAGAAGTCTGTGACAAAAATTTCGACGTTTCCTTTAAATCAGACCCTTATAGCAACGGCAGGAATTAAAACGAAAACGCAACTAAAATGCGATCTGGTGACATTCTGGTGGAATGCACCAGAGAGCAGCAGGTTGTAAATCTACTTAAATTAGAGAAAAGTTTAGTGTTATCTGTAGCCGTAACACCACACAGATCTCTTAACAGCAGTAAGTGGATCATCCGAGACAGAGGCCTCTCTGATCTATCTGAGAAAGAGATCTGCCCTGAGCTCGGTGATCAAGGTATAACTAATGTTAAGCGTTTTACAACTAAAAAGGATGGTAATATAATAAAACTTAATACCTACTTAATTACTTTCGATTCTTGTGCCAGACCACATCTACATTGGTCCTTACAGGATGAGGGTAGATACCTTCATCCCTAACCCAATAAGGTGCTTCCAGTGTCAGAAGTTCTGACACTGTAAGGCCCAGTTGTAGCGGAATTTTTATCTCTGTAATAAAACGATTGGTAGCGTTTGTAATGTTCTACATTTGTCTAGTACAAGGTGAAGAATAGCTGACTGAAAACTTAACATTTTTTATCTTATTCAATAAACTATCCTGTCAATCACCTCTATAAATTAAAAATCAATTTCTGAAGAAACGTTGCTGAGCGGATGCAAATATTTGTTTCAGCAGAATTCTAAATTAATTTATTTTTCCGGAGGTACCGCTATAAGTTGTTCTTTTATTCACTATGAAGTTCAAGTGTAAAGATGACCATTTATTCAGTCAAAATTTAAATCATCAAATTCATATATTTAATTGATCACAGTTCTTCCAAACAAATTATATACAAATCATAGTCAATAAAATATCAGTAAACTGTCTAGTTCAAGTGAACTAAAATTACAAACAAGCTTTAAAGACAGTCAAAGATTCTCGTAATTTGATACGGCAAACTGCACACAGTGAATACTCAAGGTTGAAATGTTTTTGAGTGAAAATATCATTTTGAAATAATAAGCGTGCGTTGAAAAGTCTAATATTTCACTGACTTGAGTAAAGTTAATTCCTAACAATGTTCAGCTCCACTTTAATTGAATTAATTTGAATGAGGTCCTAGTTTTTTTAGAGCTGGCTCCGATCCGTGCCATGATTGTTTGTGTTTTTTACTCCAAAACTAGAGCAAGCGTCAACCTGGTGAGCTCCGGAAGGTATTAGCGTCGCTTAGAGTTTTACAATCCTTGAAATGCCCAAAAGTTCTCAAATCTGTTTAATTCGACCAAACTCAAATTTATTTTACTTCAGCTTACACCTAAATTTAGTTTGCTCCACATGCTCTTTGATTCTGAAGCTATGCTCCAAATTTGCTCCAACGTTTTGTGTTATTTTTGTACTATATCCGATATTCACGATTAGGTGATTAACTGATGAGACTTCCTCAATGAGCGAGCACTGTAAGTTTCTGATGAAGTTATTTCAATCAATCAATCAATCGATCTTCAAAACGTAATAATAATAAAAGTGTTGTCCATCAGGGATAATTTGCTCTTAAGTAAATAAGCTTTGCTCGGTGTTTGTTCCTAACTTAAAGTTTTTACTGTCATGGCTCCAAAACTGCTCCTAAACTATGCTCCGAAGCTGTGACGTTGTCTAGCTCCAGTTTGCTCCGGAGTCTTTCACGTGTTTTGCGGATATAATGTGTTATTTAGTGTAGATTGTTTGCCGGTTCAGTCATCTCTGTCGGCATTTTGGAAGCGATGGCACTTTATAGTCCAGCCTCAGACGATAATTGGTCAATGCATGGCAACGTGTGAATAGCCCATGGAAACGATCGAAACTGACATTCGATGTTGTCTTGTTGTTGTTATAACCGAAACGCCATTAAATTTGTATTCCATTGTTTATAATAACATAAGCATTTCTTTAACAACTCCATTTGATAAATAAAACTATAATCTGATTGTACACTGTAAACTTAACTCTACTTAAAAAAAATACCATTGAATAAATCTCTTCGCATAAATTCCTGTCAGTCATCAGACATAAATTCATCTTTTAATATGTAAACATTGAAATCGCCAAAATAACCTCTAAAAATTTGTATTACACAGTGTAGAGGTGGTATGGTTTTCTTTCCTTGACCTGAAGAAGACCATGAGGGCTTTGACTTCAACAAAACAACAGAATGCTATAACTACAGTGGGGTCCAAATGGCCTACTTCAACGACAGTTGTCATTTCATAAAAGAAAAGCAAATCCAAGTAATTAGTTGGAAAAGAACGTTAGTTATATCGAGGCACGCCACCTTGCCTCTGCCTCAGAAGTTCAAGGGCCATCACAGGAACGCCAATGTCACGAAGAAAGTTTCTGTATCCGTTGAGACACATACCTGTCTTACGTAGCCAACTGGGGATAACCACCCTTCTGCTAGTAACCGAACCACCACACAAATTAAAATCGCTACATCAACACAGACTGCTACAAACATTCAACCGCCGCTAAAAAAAAACAATCACAGGCCAAAATAACTAAAACCGTTGAACCAGACATACAAGCCAAAAATAAAAAGCCATCTGGTCCGAAGGTTCGGCCTTCCAAGGCCACATGGGGCGCTGTTCGAACATTCCAGTTTAAACAGCCAATTAACGTCAAACACGTAGAGGGCTGGTTCCATGACCTGGAAAGGATGGAGGTAGACATCAGGCCTTCTCCCTTGACATATCGTGGTCGAGGCATAGCCTCCTTCCACCAGGACACGACTATATGGGGCGATGCCTTGGAGAATAGTCCCAATTCGAGAGGATCCAGTAACTGCTCTCCATCAGAATCCAAAAAATTCACTGAACATGCTTGGATCACCCATCCGCCTCCCTCCATAATGAGTTTATTAGTCCAACGGAATTGTCGATGTCTGAAGGCTAATATGACCGAGCTAGGTCTGCTAGTTCAGTCGTATAACTCCACCGTATTCATCAATACAAACATTAACCACAGTCCTGTGGCTCTTAACACTGAGCTACAGGCATTGTCCGTTGGTGTTTCTTTTGCTAAAACTGTTACTTTATGTTCTATTTATGCTTCACCCAACTCTGTAATTTCAGTTTATAAATTTCCTAATTTAATAGAACAACTTTCAGCACCTTTTTATTTTGTTACGGGATTTCATGGCCTACAAACCTTTGTGGGTTAGTGATTCATTCAGTAACAAGGGCAAAGGTTTACACGAGTTTATGTCGCAGGTAGACTTTTGCTTCTTTAATGATGGTTCTGCCACCTTTTGTATTCAGGTCATGGGGCCTACCTTGCAATTGATCCGACTGTCACAGATAGAGCACTTTTCCATGATTTTTCTTGATCGCCTATGTGGAAGCGACCATTTTCCTGTTATCCTTGAGCATCTCACATCCAATTCGCCAAAGTGGAAATTTGACAGAGCAGATTTGCACTCATTTGAAACGATCTGTGAGGAATAGCTTGACCTATAGATCGTTTTAGCAGCATATGATCACATCGAAATCGGTACTATATTTATACTCTCTGCTTCTGACAGAACCATCCCAAAGAAAAGACCGTAAAAAGGCTAAGTGTCATTTTAATAAACCTCTACTACCAGGCAATATGAGCCAGGTACGTATCACTAGAGCTCAAACTAGGCGCACGCTCAAAACCAAGAGGGTTCTTTAAAACCCGTTATAAGATAGTCAAGAATATCAATTTTTGGGGGATGGTATTTGACACTTAGTTATTATTTATCCCCCCTCAGTGACGATCTTCAAATGTGCAAATACATTATTAAGGTCGTGTCGATCACCGATTGGGGTGCCGACCGATCTGTTTTATTAAATTTATATAGATCTCTGGTTCGCTCCAAACTGGACTAATTGGCTGCATAGTCTATGCCTCAGCATGTGATAGCTAACCTGGACCCAGTCCACCATCAGGGTCTACGGCTGAGTCTTAGGGCGTTCCGTACATCACCATTTAAGAGTCTATATATGTCGAAGCAAATGAGCTATCCTTAAACCATCTGAGGATAAATCCTGGTCTCCAATACGCTACAAAATTGAAAGCTTGATTAAGTGACTCACTCAGGTATATGCGTGATAAAAATTAGTCGTGGTCAGAGGTAAAATAGTCGAAGTAGGACGTAAAATACTTTTGGTATAAAGGCAAGTCTGGGGTAAAACAGTCTTAGTTGTTGTCAAAACGGTGGTTGTCGGGGAGGGGGTAAAATGGTCGTAGTCTGTGTTTGCGGAGATAGACGTAAAATACTTTCGGTGTAAAGGCCAATACCTTTAGTCCTGTTTCATGCTCATCTCAGGAGAGTTTGAATTTGTTTTCAAGTATTTTAAATCTGACTGTTTCACATCCGACCAAGACTGTTTTACATCCATCACATACCGTTTTACATTCGACTACAACTGTTTTACCCCAGAATGGCCTTTACACCAAAAGTATTTTACGTCCAACTCCGTTGACACAGACTACGACCATTTTAAGTAAAAGAATTGGAAACTAAAGTAAATAAACTAAAAGCATCAAAGACAAAAAAACGTCAAGCACACAGACCTATAACCCGTGCTTGAACTGCGATAAGATAGAAGAAGAGCTTATAGAGTGGCAAAATGGGGCCCGGGAGACAGGAACCACAAAACCACTTGATTTAATGGATGGCCGGAAATATAATGTGAAAATGAGAGAATGTGTTTTAACTTTTAAAGACAACAATGTAGCCAATCACAAAGTACCTTTTGTGGTTGGTGCGGTTTTAAAACTAACTGGATCTTCGTGAGAAACTTACTCTGCATACAGACTGTTGAAGAAAGAAGTAAGTGAACGATGCCACTTAGACAGATTCCTGTTGGAGAATAATTACAAAATGAAGATAAAACTCCATTTTATGCAGAGAAAACAAGTAAATTTGGCCAACAGTTTTAAACTTATTGTGTTTCTACAGGAGAACAAAACTCAACACTGTTAGTCAGTTGTGAAGTGAAGGACAAGTCTTCTGGAACAAATTTAGACACCGTTAAAGAAATTTTAATGCATTTTAATTACATTTCTCTTGATAACCAACCGCCAATTGGACAATTATTTTAACCAACCCAAGGAACACTATGTCCGACAGAGCTGCAACTGAAAAATCATTTCAAAGAGCATTGCAGGACTATGGGGAAATAATGTTACCAGAGATTTGAATTATTTGGAAACAAATGACAGATAATATACGGAAGCAAATTGGAACGTTGCATAATTTTTACTGTGCATTACACCATTGCTGAAAAATGTAACAAGACATAATAGAATTTGAAAAAAAGGAAAACGAAAGAGAAGATGTCTTAAACAGCAGCTTTGTAGCATTTACACAAGTGATATGTAAGGCGCAGATGAGAAGAACGACTGCTATGGCAAGATAGGTTTATTTTTAACTGCAAGAAGAGTCAAGGAAAGACTGTGCAAATTTAAAGACAACCGTTTTAATATTTTATTCTACAATGCCGCCATCACCATCATCTTCTAGATTTTTAAGAAAACGTTTGGGGTATCCCCAACCAGTAGCTGACAACCGTGTTGATGGGTATGAAATCCTCAGTGTGCATTGCAGGATGCGGGGCTCTGAGACCCCTCAACAAACTTTTGACCAAACCCTTATGGCAGAAAATCTAAGAAAAGGGAAGTGTACAAGAGATGAATACTATTTACAATAACACATTAGAACTTTCAACATCTGTCCCTGCAAGAGATGTTTTAACAGGCAGTGGTGTACTTGTCCCGGCTGGGAGAAAAGAAAATAACCCTGTTTTAAACTGTTTAACAACGATAAATTAATGGAAAATGTTTTACACATGCAGCCTCATTGCCGATATCAGGACACACATGACGAATATGTTAAAGGATCAACTGACCGGAGGAGTTAATGCCGACAAAACAATTCAGAGTAACCCACACTACAATTCCCGAATCTGTGTTTGGTAGACTAGACTACGAGCAACATTCAAAGCCTTTCTGCTTCCAGTTTTACCTAAGAAAACATCATTTTATACAATATTAACAAGATAGGGGTGTGGTTAAAGAAATTTGCGCCAGAGAAGAAAGCCAATGTTCTTGGTTGATTCTCATCTTTAAAGTGAATTTCAAACAGAAAATTCAAAGAACGAAGAGAAGATAAAACCAGGCAAGAACGTTTATTGCATATAAGGAGGAACCGAGAGGAGTTGAGGAAAAAAGAGAAAGACTTTTGAAGCAGAAGTTAAAGAAAACCTTGGATATTGTTAATCATGGACTTTGGTAATCTGTTGAGGAGGTGGACACGAGATTGTCAACCTATACAAGCAACTATTCGAGGATCAAAGCTATAAAAGTCAGCTTAACTTCAGGAAACAATTTTTAAAACAAATTGTGTCTCCCAAATCCCTGTACTCGTGTTTTTCTCAAAAACGACCTATTTCTTTGCAAACGCTCATCAAGAACATGAAAGACATAATTTCTTTATCTACATTTAGATAAACAAGTGACAATAAAGAGATACCTCTGGCTAGAGTAACTGCTGATCGAAATTAATAAATTGCGGTAAGTGAAGCACTAACTTCACATAAATCCTTTCATCCTCCACATACCATCAAGGGAATTGTTAAATCACAAGTAATAAGGTTTCACAGAAATCCTAGCTCTCTTACTACCTTCAACCAGGCATGTTCTGTTGCCTTGAAGGCCCTTATCCCAAGAGGATATACTAGGCGACTTCTTAGCCAAATCAAATCCCAAACCCTCAGACAACTGAACAGTTATAAATTAGAACAAGGTCTAGAATCAGCTCCTAGAAGA
>JAQQZZ010086808.1:0-18341 GCA_030265115.1 Mopalia vespertina
AAAAATCAGAGAAAAATCAGATATATGTTTTGAGAGGCCGGCGATAGCGGCGGATCAATTTCCAACCTTCACCATGGGTTGAGATAGGCTAGGAACGTAGGGCTAAGACGGATGAATTAGCCCTATACATTGTGCTAACCCAGAGCCGACTTATCTGGCCTACAAGTACATTAAGTTTGGAGTAGATACAATGGCGCAGTATATACGGATTCATCTAAAAAAAAATAACTAAGAACATTTATAAATAATTCCTAGTTAAATAATTTGGAGAATTCTCTCACTTGTGAACTGAGTTGTATTCAATAACTAGGGCGCGTTCCACAAAGCGACCTTAGCCTAAGTTCATCCATGGGGCTCCATGGTTCATCTTAATTATCATGGTAACGGTATTGTGTCATCATGGTAATTAAGATCAACTGAAGCTAAGATCGCTTTGTGCAACAATACCCTGTTCATTTTCTCTCTGAAAGTATCACAGCTAGGTGCCTTGAAACTTGCGCATAAAACTGTGTATGAGTCCCAAAGAATCGGATATAGGTCACTGAATGTAAACAAAACAAACTGTCAATTCTTTGATCACCCCCAATGAGAGCCTCTATGTTATTATTTTCTAGAACTCCGATTGGCTGCAGTGACTCCTAGCGTCGCGTCTGAGGGCAAATCTCAATAGATTATATTTTGAGACGCAAGTTCGCAACATATTGAGGTTAAATTCCGAATGGAACTAGCTTTCATAGATAAAAGTCACAAAAACAAATGTTTCGTTTCACTAAAATCAACGAAATCTCGACTCAAGATCATCCTTTTGCATTGTCTTTTCAGATTGCATATTTTCTTCGAAACTATGTTATGACCTCATTAGCATAATCAAAATGGCGAGTGCTCGCGAGAGCATTTGCCAAAACGACCCTAACTTTGCCGTAATTTGCTCATTTTTGAACAGATACGGAGATTTACTTGGTATCCCGAAAGTGTCTTTTGCCGAGCTTCAAACGTACCTCGAAGAAACCAAATATGGTAAGACTACACTATTGCATTTATCTTTTGCATTGGCACAAAGGATCTGTAAAATGCACATTTACAACAACAACAAAGGCTTAGATAAACGTCTCGATTGTGTCCAAAACTGTAAAAGCATACAGCTTAAGAACACCTTAGACTAGCATCACATTCTGTTAGCATTACTTTCACAGTGACGTCCTAGGAGACAATGTAGAATTGATCCGTCATTCTGCAAAACAATTGTAACAACTGATACTAAACCTAACCTAGTCCTTTTAAAAAACCGTCGACGTTTGATATTTATCATTTGGATATTGACAGTACCTCGACGTCCTTTTCTTTGATTCAATTTTCGTAATGGGTTTCTGTGTTAAACACTTTGCACACCGTTAAAACAAAACTATAGAACGAATTTTGCAATTTACTCACTTTAAACCGCAAGGCTGTGAAATCAACATATTTAGCAATCATTTTCTATCCCAATAAAGTATTTTTTGTTAAATTCCACGGGGTTGAGAGTGTTTTTGTCAGAGAATTTTTACCAGTCAGGCTCAGTGACCTTGACATGGCGATAGTTGAAGCGGGTGCAGCGAAAAAGCAGACTTCAAAACTTAAATCACCCACTGCATTGGTGAGCAGACCAACAGTTTCGATGCATGCCTTACACCCAAAATTTATGCTTTATGATACATAATCACATGAGTTGTAAATATTTTCCTTGCAAAATTTCCCAAGCAAAAATTGGAACTTATCGTCAAAAATAAATTTACAGTGCATGAGTCTGTTGCCATTGATTTAAGTCCCATTTTGGTGCACCCGTTTCCACTATCGCAATGTCCAGATTCTCGAACAAAAACACTCTCAAACTCTGGAATTTACTGAAAAATACAATGTTGGGGATGGAAATTGACTGCTAAATGCATTGACTTCATATCCTTGCAGTTTAAAGTGAGTAAATCTGTCAATTCGTTCTGTAGTTTTGTTTTAACAATGCGCAAAAACCCATTATGGAAATAAATCTAAGGATAGGACGTCGAGGTACATGTACTTTCAATGTCCAAATGATAAATATCAAATGCGACAGCCTATTTAATAGCACTAAACCTAACCTAGCCCTGTAAATATGACCTGGTTGGGGAGAGTAGCTGGATCTATCAATGTAGCTTTACATTAACTAGCTAGTATAACTACATGGAACTACAAAGGCGTAGCTCCTTTGGGGGGGGGGTCCAACACAACAGAAAATGCAACAGTGAAGCCCTATAACAACAGAGTATGTAACAGTCTCCCGAAGCACTCCGCCACTTTAAATTGGGAACACGAATTGTATCACTCAACACCACTTAACTTCAAAAATCTTTTTCTTACCATAAAATTAGTTGTTTGAAGAATCTATACTCGTATTTTGGGGTACACACATGTCTAATTCTTAAGCCAATGCCACCTTGCATGAACCTACACAGGTACATTTTTATAATGTTCTTAGAAGAATCCAACTAGGACTGTCAGATTTTGACTACTTCGTGCCATTTGGATGTTATTTTCAGGACTGTAGTTTTGTGAAATATATAGCTCTTTTCACATAGGCAGCCTTAATCAGGATATTTATAATTAAAAACTTACTGTCCTGCATATTTCACAAAATTATAGTCCCTGGTTTTATTTGTAACGTCTTTTATGGTAATTCAGTTTGAATTTCGAACCCTGCCTTTAGTATTACATGCTGACAAACACATAATAAATGCTAACTTTTATTTTGTGCTCAGTTTCTGATGTCCTGATTGACCTGCATGTCAGGCTGCTGAGGAAATTAGGCAAGACCAGTGCTAATTTTGAAAGATGGGAACGAAGTGTTACAAAGGTGAGTGAAAGGATTACAAAAAAAATACTCCTGAGAATATCTGTATTTTCCCCATCCACAAAATGTTTTATTTTCACAAGATGGTAAAATGCATTGTTTTCTCAAATGTGGTAAAAATCAAAGGAAAATCTTAACTTTAGCTTTAAAAAGTTTCTTAAAGTTAAGAAATCTGCATCCATAGTTTTACTGTTCACCAAACACGTAGCTGCCTATGCCCCATGCCATATTTACTGCCAACACCATCACCTACTGACTTTCAACCAATCTCCTTTAACCAGTCTTGTTGAAAATGTAAATGAATTCTATTTCCAATGTGACATCACATAACCCCAAACCATTATGCAGATCTACATCATTTACCAGATGCACCATTATGAACTGCTATCAAAATACACATTTGTTACGGTGGTGACTGCGCATGTTAGATTTCGAAATTGAGCTAAAACCGTGCAAGATTACGTTTCTGCACTCTGATTGGGTTGATTCATTTGCACTCTACATATTTCTTACAGTTTTGGTTCAACAAAACATCTTGCTTAAACTTTATCCTATTTTAACCAAACCTGGTCAGTAGCTACAACCTATAAAGACGAGGGTCATGTTTGATGCGGAGTGTAATCCTTGCATAATTAGGTACCATACTGTAATCTGATTGGTCGATTTATTTCCACTCAATATCTGGGTTAAATGTTGTCCAATTCTCGTCAAGTTCGAAAGTGAGCGAAAACCATGCCAAATTAAATACTATACTGCAATCTGATTGGTCGATTTGTTTTCACTCAATATATTTCTGTAATGTTGTCCAAATTTTTTCTGACTTGCTCAGTAACTCTTAAGTTATGAAGACGAAGGTCAAGTTTGATGGTGAGCGTAATCTGTGCATAATTAGGAACCGAAGTGCTGCAATCTGATTCATCAATTCATTTCCGCTTAATATCTTCCTTAAATATTTCTGATTTTTGTCAAACCTCGTCGGTAGCTACATCCTCTCTGTAAACTATGTCACCTGATGAAGATAAGATTGCCTGAATACTATATAATAATAATATACTAATAGTAGTTTTATTTCAAAAACAAATTTCCATAGATAGTTAATTCAGATGTACATACAGCATTGATTCCATTCAGATTTAAAGTGCTATATTGTCCTCAAGAGTTCTGTTTATCAAACTTTGCCACCATATCTCAAGGGTGGAGTACAGTTTAACATCACAATTCTGAAGTGTTCTGACAAGAATATTTTTTGAGTTTACTAACTTTTTCTTAAATTAATAAACACTTTTTTGCATATGTTCGTAAAAAGACAAAATTCCATTTATGACAAACATAAAGCTAGCACTACAGTCGCACCTGTAATGCAATAACCATCTAAAAATATTAGCTGTATGCGTAAATGAATAATTTTAAGTTAAAATTTGATATCGTGAAAATTCCTGAAAATATTAGCTCTGTGAGTTTTGTTTGTTACACCTCAATGAATTGAAAGTTAGCGTACATCTTTATATTGGAAACTTAGAGATCAAGCTTAAGCTTTATCGGAGGTTATTTTGCATTCTGTGGTTGTGGTGTCTTGTCTATGTTGCCGGTTTTGTCTGGCATACGGTAGCTTTCTTCATCCATTGAGATGGGTCACCGACATGTATACCCAGAGTATGTTGTAGTATTTTGTACGAAAAACTTATGTAGTCTACAATAATATGACATTAAAATACACACAGAAGTTAAAATTAAATGCTATTCTGTAACATAAAAATACACATGTGACATTATGGTAAGAAAAAACTCCTAAAAAATAATTTTCTTACAAATAAATTTCTTCCAGGATAGGTAGGTCTGGGCCTTTGTCACATATGAGTGAAATAACTTAAAGTTTGAGTGAACTTACCTTAAGTATCCTGTTAAAGCCCACTTAAAAAAGCATTTAATATATGCAATAATTGCTGTGCTTTGTTTGAAAATAAAATGAAAAATGTGGTACAAATTTTTAGATTAAATAATGAAGGATTCTGTACAAACAAACCTAAAAACTAGAATTAATGATATTTGATATAGTTTCTGTTTTTAATTTGTTTGCTTCAGTTTTGTTATTCTTACTCTGGCGTGGATGGCTGGGAAATGGAGGAGCTTGGATATGCCAAGGTTGGACTCAATACCAGGCTGCGGATATTAAAGGTATTGTATTAGTCTTCTAATCATAGGCAGCTGGGTGCATTTTCCTGTAACCCTGTTGCTGTCAGATATATCAGCTAAGGGGCAACATTATGTTGATCTGTTTGTTATGTCTTTGTATGCATCTTATGTTTGTCCTCTTTTTTTTATTATATTATTATTGCCAGTGGTGTTAAGTGTTGTTGCTGTCATGATTTATGCCAACATATGTTTGTTTGTTTAATTAGGGTTTAGCGTCGTACTCAATGGTATTTCACTTATATGACCGTAAGACGCTGCCTACATATGAGTGAATGCCATTAAGTAGGCGTAAATTCCCACTCTGACAAACTCTTGTAACCACTATTAGTATATAAGTATAAAACATATTAAGTGTGTTCTACTGTATTGCCTCCTTTACTAGTTTATACTAAAAAGAAAGTTTTGTTTATTTTAAATACCCACAATTTCTTGAAATTAAATAAAAATATTTTATTTGAGCTTTATTAATTTGTGAATTATCCATAACATAATAACATCAGCTTTGTAAAGGTTGGTTGAAATTATGATTTTTAAAAATATTTTATATTGTTTTAGAACCTCCTTGAAGCCCAGTTTGACAACAACAACAAATTTAAAGACAAGATCAACGAAATAGACTCGTCTGAGTTGAGATTTCTGCCGATTGGAAGAGACCGAAATGGACTGGCTTATTGGTATCTCATTGTGAGTTGACTTCATTTATTCATTTATTTCAACATTCTAATGGTACATGTATCTGTGCTTTCCATATCCTGTTCTTTTTTTTTTAAAGTTGTGATTAGTTAAAAAAATAACCCAGCTGGATATTCAGAAATGAAGTTTTATTCTCCATTGAACCACTAAATTTAGTCTGATTTTAAGATCGAAGAAACTCTGGAATGGATGTAATTTTTCAAAAGTTGGCCTGGTAGTGAAACGCCCTTGAGTAAGCATTGCATGTGTAAGAAATGGAAATTGACTAATGTTATCAAACCAGACAAAGATTCTGGCTAAATCCACCTAACCAGACAAATGACTCAGATAACACTATTAAATCAGATGTACAACTGGTCTACAGTATGCCCCTAACTAAACATGCAGGCGGGTCAACAAGCTTAACACTTGGTTCTGCCATCTTACAAGGATTTCATTTTTTAATTTGTCAGACAAATCTGTCCCTGTTCATTGTCCACCATTCTTTCAACATATTGTCAGTGTTATGTTTTATTTGGCACATATATTGGGGATGGATAATTATATTATATTTTTATTCAAATGCATTGTTATTAATTTATTCAACCCGCATGAAAAGAGGCATATGCCTATGCGGCTTCATCGAAGTAAAATAAAGTTTATTATTATAAGGGCCAGTGATCAGTGATTACCGATCCAAATCTGAATATAGCTGATCTAAATTGATTGACTTTACCATGTTGAATAACAATAACTTATCAGATTCACAAAATAATCCACAAAAATATTTTCCAATATTTCAAACCCATTTTTAAAATGTTGTCGTTGTTTAAAGGACGATGATTTTAACCTGCGAGTGTACAGAGAGGAGCAGGATGATGAAGATGCTGAGTCATGGAAGCTAGTTTGTAGGTATGTCAGGCTATCAGAGATACTTAGCCATCTTATATTTGGGGGACCCTCTGGCTGAGGGCAGTATGTTTGAAGAGTAGCAATGCTGTCTTTACTTAGCATTGGAGGAAAATTAACTTTCCAACATTATCGAAATGTTTGACATCTTGGTTGTGCTAGTGTCAATTATTGTTGGAATACATCGCCATCATAAAAGTGAAATGCCTTTAAACACGGCATAAAATACCAATCAATCAATAATATTTGGGGGCCATATAGCCAGGCTTGTATCTGTTAAACACCAAGTTGTAGCTTGATTAGCGTACTGGGGTACTGATCTTCCTTCGATATACAGTTCCACCCTCTGGTTAAGGACAGTTTGTTTGAAGATTAGCAATGCTGTCTTTTCTTAGCATTGTAGGAAGAATTATAGTTTCAAAACCCGATGTACAGTCAATCGATGTACAGTCCACAGGTTTAACTCTCCTAGTGGACCTCCTCCAATCAGAGAGTCTACCAAGGGGGAACTCCTGGCTGAGATAACCCCTATATCCCTTGAAAGGTTTCCATTAAACATACTTATGTTATATGATATGATATCGACTTATCCATATTCTTAAAATAAATGTGCGTTATTTTTCAAAAATTCGTTTCAGTCAAAATTTAAAGATTTAAAACAAACAAAATCCCTGAACCATTGTTGTGTTTTTATATCCACATAGTAATCGCAATGATCTGGCTAATCTGATAGCTGAACTTGAAAGGATGGATGACCAACCTGTGGAGAAAGATAAACTATCAACAACTTCAGGTGAGTGTCTATAAAATAGATATATCCACAAAACTGACAAGTCCCACACATTTACATCCCTATAATTGATGCATCGTTATAGCTGTCATATCCTTAAAATGGGTATCTGCATAAAATTGATATGTTCAGGTTACTGATACATTTCCACCGTAATGAGGCAAGGAACAGTGTGAAGTGGACAATCCATCGTCATATAAATGAAATACCCTTGAGTATGATGTTAAACCCCAATCAAACAAAAAAATCATAGTTCTAGTGGCCCGGGGGCATGCCTTAGTGGTTAGTGCGTGTGCTTTCTTATCCTACTACGATGTACCATTCAGGGGATCGAAGTCCGTCCTTGGATCTTCAGGTGTGTGAGTGAGTCACATTATGTGGCAATCATAGGCTTGGTTTATATGAGGTTTCCTCTCTTTCCTCTTTGTTTTCTTCCATAATTTGGCGCGGCCGTGGCTTAGTGGTAGCATGTGTGCTTACTTGTCCTACTCCAATTAACCTTTCATGGGATCGCATCGTCTGTCGACCACCAGGTATATGAGTGAGTCACACGATGTGGCTCCGGCAATTGTGGAGTGGTTTTTATGAGGTTTCCTCACGGTTTTCCACCGTAATGAAGCAAGGGACATTGTGAAGTAGACAATCCGCTGCATATCAGTGAAAGACCCTTGAGTAAGACGTTAAACCTCAATCAAACAAACAAACAAATCCATAATTTGGCAAGGCACACTTTGAAGTGGACAATCCATCATCATATCCGTGAAATAGCCTTGAGTACGATATTAAACCCCCAATTAAACAAAGAAACAAACATACTTTTTAGTATATGGGTTTCTCATTAAACTAACATATCCCTGACATAACAATGGTTGAGTGGTTAGCATGTCGGACTACTGATCCTCCAGCGATGTACTGCTCACAGATTCGACTCCCACAGTTAACCTGGGGTGTAAGAATGAGTCACATGGGGTGACTCAGGCAATCAGGGGCGGGTTAGTACGAAGTTTCCTTTCAGTTTTCCATCAAATTTCCGTCATTGTACAAGTGAAAAACCGGTATGACATAAAACCCTGATCCAAAAAAGCAAGCAATCACACGTATGTGATTAAATCTTGATTAAACAGAATTTTTTGTGGTAATCCCAAAGAAATGTATTCAATGAAAAGCTTGTACCTTGATAAACCTGACAAGACTTACTAACCATTTGTACCAACTTTTTTCTTGATGTGACTATACAAATAGTCATCACGTGAGGGTTGTTCTTTTTTTTTGAGAGAGATCCTATCTCTTGGTGGTGGTGTTGTTGTTGTAATTCTTTAATTTCTTTTTTGATGACTTTCATTCTCGTTTTAGGGGATTCAGATGGTAAAGAAGAGGCTGAGACAAAGTTCAAGGTAGAACCCAAGGAGGAGGAGGATGAAAAGGTCAAGGTTGGAACAGAGGTCAAGGTTGAACATGATGAGGATAAAATTCAAGGCCTTAATATTAAAGTTGAAAAAGAAGATGAAATCACTTCAGTAAAAACTGAACCTTGTCTTCAAAATGAAATAACAGCTAAGGAAAGTGAAAGCACTTGCAGTTCAGAGAAAAAACCAGACAATGGTTCAAAGAATGAAACAAATAGCGAAGGTGTCATCAGAATATCGCAAGACATTTTACCCAGAAATTTGAAAGGAGTTAGTAAAGAGTCCAGAGCTAATGACAATGTTCCTGAAACTTCAGCAGTTGAAAAAGTTTCACCGGCTTCCACCATGTCCACCAAAGCATTGGAAGGAAAAACTGTCTGTGAATCTGACAATTCAAACGAAGTTTTAAGTTCACATAAAGGAAGTGAAAATGATAGTCAGGCAAAAGCTAAAGGAATAATTAGTTCCACACCTGAAAAGTCAATAACTTTACAAAGTAAAGAATCTCAACAAAATAATTTAAGTGCAACATCTGATACAACTTCAAAGACATTGTTGCAGTCTGATTCATCTGAACAAACAGTAGATGTTTGTGATAAAGGTAATAGAGGTGATTCCTCGTCAAATTTAGAGGGGCTATCTGGCTCAGATCGTACCAAATCAATAGACAGTCATGTATCTCATGATAAAAATGTGCTCAAGGACACTCCAACAGTAATAGTAAAGCTTGATGAATTTAAAAATAATTGTGCTAAAGAAACGATACAGCAATCTGCTCCAAATTCGTCCAATTTAATGTCAGAAAGAGACAAAAGTGGTAATTTACATGATGGAAAAAGTAAAGAAACTGTTTTAGAATCAGTTAATAAGAGCCAAAACAATGATTTCAGTGAAAATAAAAGTAATGTGAGGCAGTCTGATATAGAAATTGATAAAAATAAAAACGACAAAATAAAAACACATCAGTGTATAAAGAAAACAGATGAATCTGATATTAAAAGGGCAGAAAATGACAAGTCTGTTGATTCAGTGAGCGAAGGAGCGTCGGAATCACTGTCTACTGTTTCTAAAATTAAGACTCCTGCAAGGGAAAGGCCCTTGTTGGATGTTAATGACAGGAAAGATAATTCGCCAAGGGACAGTGCTTCAGATGATCTGCCTAAAGCCAAAGATGTCACTAATATTGCCACTGCTGAAGATTCTGAATCTGTTGGTACAACATCAGTAATGGACAATGTAAATTTAAAGAGTATGAAAGAAAAATCCATATCAGATTCTGATACATTATCTAAACCAATTGTTGATGCGAGTCCAGAAGCATTGGATAGATTGTCAGATGTTAATTCAAAGAAGGATGACCTTCCAATTCTGGAAGCTGAATCAAAATCTTTAAAAGATTCAGCCTCTGTGTTAAAATCACATGTTGATTCAGAAGACTCAAAAGTAGATAAAGGTGCTGAAGATAGATTGTCAGAGGTGGGTTCAAAGAAGGATGACCTTCCAATTCTGGAAGCTGAATCAAAACCGTTAAAAGATTCAGCTTCTGCCTCTGTGTTAAAATCACATGTTGACACAAGTCGAGAAATAGGTGCATCAGGTAGATTGTCAGAGGTTAATTCAAAGAAAGAAGATCTCCCAATTCTGGAAGCTGAATCACAACCTTCAACAACAGTAAATAAATCAGAAAGTGTACAAATTTCTTCTACGGAAAGCATTGAACTTGAAAAGCCAAGAAAACCTCCTGATATTGACCACACTGATGTTTCTTCGAAAATGACTTCTAACATAAGTATTGTTCAGGAATCTGACAAGAAAACTCCATCAAAGATTGAGATTAGGAAACTTGAAACCGAGGTTAATTCAAAGATTACGAAAGAAAAGGAAACCCAAATGAATACAACAGAGATGAAAGTTGAAAAAGATATTAATGCTTCTCAGGCCTCATCAACAAAATCGGTTAAATCTGATAAAGGAACAGAACCTTTACCACAAGATGGAAGTCAAGCCAAATCTGATGAAGGAACAGAACCTTTACCACAAGATGGAAGTCAAGCCAAATCTGATGAAGGAAATAATTCTCAAAGTTCAGACCCTGGTAAACAAAGGAAAGAATTGTGTGGAATTAATACAAGTGAAAAAGAAACGTCCGGAAAGCAATCAAAGTCTTCAGAAAAAGTTGTTAATAAGACACAGGAATCAAAAGAACCGAATAATCCTTCTTCTAGTGAAAGTGTCAACAAGGAAAAACTTGTGCCCAAGAAAGAAGCAATTGATAAATCCAGTAAACAAGGAGGTGAAAATTTGAAGACTGCAGATTGTAAAGATGTAATGACCTCTGATGAGAATTCTGCCTTAGAAGCTGACAAGAAGAAAGAGTCTGAAAAGGACAAAGCTTTGTTGCTGAAGGAGACGGCATCGGATGGTATGAAATCAATGCAAGATTCAAAATTATCCCCAGCAGAAAAAACAGTTTTATCTCCTGATAAATGTGATAACTTAACTTCTGAACAGGATTCTGTGCCGGATTCATTAACTTCTGATGAAACAAACACAGGTCCTGTGCCGGATTCATTGACATCTGATGAAACAAAACCCGGTCCTGTGCCGGATTCATTAACTTCTGATGAAACAAAACCAGGTCCTGTGTCGGATTCATTAACTTCTGATGAAACAAAACCCGGTCCTGTGTCAGATTCAGTAACTTCTGATGAAACAAAACCAGTGTCTGTATCAGATTCATTAACTTCTGATGAAACAAAAGTAGGTTATGTGTCGGATTCAGTAGCTTCTGATGAAACAAAACCAGGTCCTGTGCCAGATTCATTAACTTCTAATAAACCTAAACCAGAGTCTGTGCCGGATTCATTAACTTCTGATGCTGAAAAAAAACCACCTACCAGTTCTGGTTCAGTAACAACTGATACTGAACTAAAACCCAGCATCACGACCAAAACGTCTGATTCTGAGATAAAACATACTACCAGGTCTGGTACAGTAACCTCTGACTCTGAAACAAAACTAGATACCTCAACAGGTTCAGTAGCAACAGATACTGAAATAAAACCTGGTTTAGCAGCCAAAACTTCAGATGCTGAAACAAAAACAGTTACTGGGTCTGTTACAGTAACCTCTGACTCTAAAACAAAACCAGTTACCCGACTTGACCCTTCTGATGCTAAAACAAAATCTGGTACAGAACTTGAAGCTATACCTTCTGATATGCAAACAAAAGCAGGTACAAGTATCAGGCTTGAGAATAAAGACTCAGAAAATGCCACCAGTTCGAAGGATTTAAATAGATGTACAGCGGAAAAAAGTACATTTCAGTCAAAGGCCATAAGTGACACCACTGCAAGTCAGGAATCTTCGTTGAAAGATAAGAAAGTGGAAGATGTTAAAAAGAAAGTTTCTCAGAAAAATTCAGAAGAAATTTCAAATTGTGAAAAAAGTTTATCAAGTATTCCTAAAACAAAGAAGGATTCTGTATCAGACAAGAAAAATGTAAATGAAGTTGTGGCTGAGTCAAAATGTCCTGAAACTAAGTCCTCACCAAAAGACGTTTTAGACCAGGACTCAAAAAGTGAAGAAAATGTTACAAAAGATTTGAGTAGTTTGGCTTGTTCTACTGAATCTGGTGCAAAAGATGTGGATAAAACATCAAATGCTAAGAAAAAAGAAACCAAAGTTACTGAAACTGAAGCAGATGTGAAAACTGACAAGACTTCTATAAAATTATCTGCTGACAAAGATAAACTATTCAAGGAAACAGAGAAAATTGGAGATACTGAGGATTCATCCGTTGTGGAAAGTCGAACCAAGTCATCGAAAAAGAACGAAGCTCAAAAACATAAAAAGCGAGGTGATGTTAAAACTGCTGATAATGTTGAAGCTGAACCAGATGATTCATCTGAGGAGTCTTCAAAGAAGAAAACTCGCAGTTTGACTGAAAAATGTACTGGAGCAAAAAATTCTGACAGTGTGGATGTTGCCAAGAAATCTGCAGAATCTAAAAATTGTGACAGCTCTTCCAAAAGAAAATTAGAATCCCTTACTGAATCCGCGAAGAAATCCGATGAAATAATTAAAGAAAATGACGAGGACCCGGATACAGAGGCTATTGATAAAAAATCTCAAAACAAGAGAGGAAGCAGAAAACAGAGACTAGCCGTTAAAGAAGATACCCAGAGCTTGGTTATTGTTGATTGTGAAGTTTCAGAGAGAACCGGCCGTCCAGTGAGATCTACTAGAAACAAATCACCGAGAGGAGATTATAGTGTAGTAACACAAGGTGTGCGGGGCTCTGCTGGAAGAGGAGGAAGCAGAGGCGGCGGACGTGGTGGTAAGTCAGCTCAAAAAGCTACCAAGCGTCAAGTTCCTGTGGAGTCTAGCGAACAATCCAGCGTGGAGACAGAGAATGAACCTGTTGCTAAGCAAGCCCGTCGTGGACGAGCTCGTGGCAAAGGTAAGGGACGCAATAGAGGTCGAAACGCAGGCCGAAAACAAGCAACAAAACAAACAGGGGATTCTGATGAAAGTGATGATGATTTGCCTCTCAGTAAAATAAATACGCCACAGTCAAAGAAAGGCAAAGGCAAGAGCCGAGCAGTACGTGGTAGGACAGATAGCCCTAAATGGAAGGCTAGTGAAACACCTGTACGAAAGAGTTCTCGTCCAAGAAAGGTCAGTACATAACATATGTTGGAAAAGAACTAGTTTCTTTCTAATTCCTTTTTTTTCCCCATAATTTTCTTGTACTTAAAGCTTGGAGGGAGATTCCCTTTGCGATGGTGCACTCAGAGCTAAGGGGAAATACAGAGCTGATCCACTGGGGCATCTTTGTGTTGTGTCTAGTGTCAGATTGTCAGTCTTGACTTTTTTGTTTCGAATTCCAAAAATAAAAACCCCAATCACTAATTTTATTTCTGAGACTGCTAAAGTAACTGACTTCTGTTCATCAATAACAATTCAAATCACAACGTTGGTATAAACACTTCACATTATGGTTGTGTTGTAAACTCTTTGAAAATACACCATATAAGTAAGTAAATTATTCAATCAATTTAGTATGCTCAAGAAAATGAAACCTTTTTTCTTGTTGAAAGTTTCACCAGTGACCAACAAAATCCCACTGAACCAGCTGGTTGAACAGAAATTGTTCTAAATATTATTCTCAAGAAACTTGATTGTGCAGTGATTTTTAACTAAGCAAAGTTCATTCTACAATTTGGAACACATCTCTGGGCAGCAGGATATCAAGAGTTTGAGCATAGACTCTGACTTGACAATGTTCAGGTGTTTTAAACCTGGAACTCTCTAGTCATTTTAAACAGAAATAGGGGTAACACTTTTCGCTTGCCTTTCTATGATATCAGTCACATTGCCTTGGTTCTCTGAGAGTTAAGCGGCAACATGGAGCCAATCTGGTTGTGATGTCTGCATTACATTCACTTCTGGTGATGAATTTGTCGTGTCTTGTTTTTGTTTGTTGCCAGTGGCATCAGGGTCGGTTTTCTTCACCCATTGGACTACAAGGGAAATAACCTCAAGTACTACGTTAAATATCAATCAAACAATCTATGATATTAGGTGTATGATTGAGTCACAGTTTGTGGCTCCGGCATTCTAGGAGGGTCGCTTTTACAAGATTTCCTCTTGGGTTTCCACCAATGGACAATCTGGCATCATATAAGTGAAACATGAGAGATGTTTATATTGGCTTTAGCCTGTTCATCAATACTTTAATAAAATTTTGTTTAAACCATATAAATGAAAAACCCTTAAGTATTGCTTTTGCAAGTTTAGGAAACAAAAGATAAATCTATGCATGTGCGTGTCACAGAATTAAATATTAATAATCATCAATTCTATTTGAAAAATATTTTTGTAGAGAAAGAAAATTGAGAGCGACGAGGAGTATCAGGTTAAACAGACCCGAGGTCGTGGGGCTTGCAATGGGAGAAAGGGACGTGGGCGAAACCGAAAAAACGCGTCCACTAGCGACGAAGACACCGACAAGGAGCTTGAAGAGGAAGAAGACAGAATAGTGTTTGAATCTCTTGTTGCTCAGGCATCCAGCGATGAGCTGACATTCCACACGTCATCATCAGAAAATCTTGAAGAAGAAGAAGAGTCTGATATTGACTTTCTACCTCAGAAGGAAGGGCGGAATGCTCGTAGGGCAGCAGCTAGAAGCGGTGAGCTTTTAGAACCTGACAAAGGTAGAAATGATAGCTTTTTGGACATACACCTTTAAAACATTATAAAAGTGGTAGACCATTTATCTTTGTAATACAGCATCTGAATCCATAAAGGAGTCAATATGCATCCATTTTCAAAACAACATTAATTCAGTGGGTTATGATATCATAATTCAATTTTAAGCGGAGCTGTATGAAAAATACAAACAGTTCCAATGTGTGTCCGTATATGACAGCCGATAATAGTGAGCAAAATATTTAACCTCGAACATCCACTACCTCATATTTTATTTTGGTTTATATAAAAAAAATAATACGTAATTATTCTGTCAATGGAGTGACTTTAGTTCTCCTATAGTTAAACGATTACTTTTTCTGGTCATGTTATTCAGAGTGGCTTTTAAAGGAGGGGAAAGCAAATGTGGGTAGATGCTTTCACAAGCATAAAAGTAGTGTCACTGTTAAAGGAAGGCAAAACAAATCTAACTTGTATTGCTTTTGTTTATCCTATGGATGCCCACTATTTATTGAGCCAAAATGATAAGAAAAAACAAGATTTTGAATACTTGTTTTATCAGATTGATGGGTGTCGCCAAATTTGACCAAACTATACACCTCTGTCGCAAATACTTTGTACATTATTACAGGCTTGTGCTGTTAGGGAGAATGGTCAAAACAGGTCTCCCTATAGTTATGCATACTTAATTTAGGAGGACCGATTTATAGGTTACCCAAATTCTTTGCAGTTTTCATCTAAATTTGCATTTGCTACTGATTTTGACGAATTTTGTCATCCAATTATCAATGACGATTGTATATTAAAGCAATTTTGCTTTATTTTTCACAGTCACATTAATGTATTTAAAAAATCAGCAATCCAGGGGGAAAGTGCAAATGTCAGGTTATCTCACAAAATTTTAGAGGACTGATTTTAAGGTTATGCCGGAAAAGATTACAGCACAGGCCTGTTATTAGGTTACACACTACACCTAAAGCGAGAAATAGAAGAAATCCGAGTAGACATGATAATTCTTTTTTCAAATACATAATTACCCTATAACTTGTAGAGGTTTGGACACTCTAATTTTGGGACAGTTCACAGAAATAACATGTAAGACCCCCTGTGGTAAAGCCTATTTCTCTGTCCCAACTGCTAGAAATTAAGGTATTCTCTTTTCGTGAAGGACTATTTTGTACATATTCTTCAAAGCTGATTAGTTTAACCCAGAGTTAATATGGAAAGCATTATTTCAGGGTAAAAAAAAAAATCAAAGTTATTTTACAAGGGAGATAATTAAGTTTAATCTTTAGTATCAGATGCATTCGAAACATGGAGGTTATTCCACGTGTGATATTAATTGCTTCAGGGTGTGTCTTTTCAATTTTTCTCCCTCAGTGAGTTTCCATTTACACTCTTATATGGTTGATGGTTGGAGGGAGCTTCCTGTTGCCCTAGCGCTTTCAGAGCTAAAAGGGAACAGGAAGCTGATATGTTTGTTAAGTCTTTGTGTTGTGGTGTATTTGTCCTGTGGTGTTTTTGGTTGTTGCCAGTGGTGTCCGGGGTGGTTTCCTTAACCCATTGGGCTGGCACGCCGTCAAGTGAGTGAAATAACCTTAAGTACCATGTTAAACCCCAATTTAGCAACAAACCCTCTTTTAAGTATTATAGTACACCTATTATGGGATGTTATATATGTGAAATAACTTGAGTAACTGAATAACCCTTGACACTATTCAGCATAAGACATTTTAATAATTTCTATAAAGATGCATGGATATAATTGTTGAAGTTTTTTGTTTCAGGAGTAAAGGAAGAATCGGAGACCGATATAGATGACGATACTTCCTGTTGTAAATGTTTAAAATCAAACCAACCAGAATGGGTGAGCATTATTTATTCCAAGTTCTATTTCTTAAAAAATGTTAAAATAAATTTTAATTATTACTCACTGCAGGAATAGGACAATTAGAGAAAGAATTGTTTAAGTTTGATGTTTTTTGACTTTGATAAAAGTATAGAATTATATTTCTAACATAACTTGAGAAATAACCTGTGATATATTTGATAATTATGGTTCATTTTACTGACTTTTATAATCATAAGTGTAATTCTTGCTATGCTTAATCATATAATAGTGATAATTGTGTATATTACAGATTTTACTGTGTGATAAGTGTGATGCTGGTTATCACACGGCCTGTCTCCGTCCACCCCTCATGATCATTCCAAGCGGTGATTGGTACTGTCCACCATGTCAGCATGTGAGTAGTCCCCCTATGTACTCGCGGAGGGTTGGGAGGGAGCTTCCTGTTGCTCTGGTGCTCTTAGAGCTTAGGGGCAACATATAGCCCATCTGTTTGTGATATTATTGCATTATATCCTGTGATTGTACTGTTTTTGTTCTGTCTTGTCTTTGTTTGTTGCCAGCGGTGTCAATTGTGGTTTCTTTCACCCATTGGGCTGGCACTCCGTCATGTGAGTGGAATAACCTTAAGTACAGCATTAAACCCCATTCAAACAAACAAACATCAATCAAAAGTAAGAATCCGTGTTCCACTTCGACCAAAAACGTTTTGAGCGAAAAAAGAAACCGCTCTTTTGTTCATCTGTATTGCGTCTTCTGCTTGTTTGTTGCCGGGGATGGCAAGGTTGGTTTCTGTCTACCTTTGGGGTGGCATAGCATCACATGAGTTAAATTACCTTAAGTATTGGGTTAAACCACGATCAAACAGCCCGCGGCCGTGGCGAAATGTGTCGGCATATTAATCCTACTTCGATGTACTACTTGTAGTCTGTCCACCATAAGGTACATGTATATGAATGATTCACAAGATGTGGCTCCAGCAATCACTGTGGTAGTTTTTATGAGGTTTCCACCTGGTTTTCCGATGTATTTAATCAAGGAACAGTGTTAAATGTTCAATCTGTTGCCATATAAGTGAAATAACTTTCAGTGGGACATTTAACCCCACTGACATCATCCTAAGATGTTGAGTCATCCACTTAGCTAAGGAGTAGTGAGTTATGACTATAATAAATTAATCCCTTTTTGTGCAGATGTTTTTGGTCGGGAAGTTGTGTGACAACCTTAAGGAACTTGACGGTGCTTTGAAAAAATATGAAAGACTCATCAAAAGGTATAGTATAAATCATATACCCTAAATCACCTCTAATTTCATCCATAATATGGCTACTTTAAAAGTTATTTTAAAGACTGAGAAATGGTTCCTGGGAGACAGATTTCTCAGAAAACATAAATTTGTTTCCCAGGAACCATATCTTAGTCCTTAAAATAACTTTTAAAGTAGCCATA
>JAQQZZ010086819.1:0-18338 GCA_030265115.1 Mopalia vespertina
GTTAAATTTCACCACGGTACAAGCTGGGTCGATGAAGAGTGTCTGCCCTTCTCTTATCTCTGTCTACATAGACGGCCGCTATGGTACCGAGCCCATGTGGGTACAACATAAATATTTGAGCATAAATTTCTAGAGGTACAGTCAATATTTTTTCGTTGCACACATATCCCCGAAGAATTGTTTCTTTTTTTTTTTGGAAGAAGACACACATCAAGAATTGTAGAGACATTTTAACATTTCAGGAAACGCTTTTGGTGGTCTATTATATTCAAGTTGCCTTTTCTGGTCATATTTAATAAAAGTAAACTGTAGAAATAAGATAATGGCTGGCAAAACAATCACAATGAGTATTTTTTGTCATATACAGTAAACTAAAAAAGTACAATAACAGCAAGCTAGTAAATGTATTTACATTTATCAGATATGTAGTTTGAAGAACAACATAAGACAATTTGTTTATTAATTGTTTTGTGTGCATACGGTAGGCTTGGATTATCAATACAATTATGTAGTAAAACAAACAGAAACAGTCCTTTTTTTGTTTTTAAATATTTATGATTAGACCTGTCAGATCATGTGACCCGTGATACTACACGGTAAATAAAAGATGTTGAGAGGACCAGTTTTTATCGAATATGCACCACTTTCCATTCTTATACCGAAAGTACATGTCGATATTATATGGGTCTTGTAGGTATGTTCTTAAATAAACAAAGACTGGTCTCCTATTATTTACCTTCATTTTGTATATATAAAACTTAGTTGCCACTATCAAATAATCTAGTGGTCTGTTACGATTTTCTGGGAGGCCTAGAATTATTTTTGAGGCGGGGAATGGAATATAAATGTTGATGTCTAACAGCCACTTTTCAAGCAATATCCCCAACTGCTTAACATATGAACAAGCCCACATAAGGTGGATTATGGTTTCAGTTTTCACTTTAAAAAAAGTACAGAGATTGTCAACCTTACAGTCAGTAACATTTGCAGAAACATTTGTTGTTCGGATATTTCTTAATATTTAATACCGAAACCATTTAAATCTTGATTCCCTATATTTTGTTGATACTCTGTGAAAAAGCTTCCATTCTTCAATACCATACACTACGCCAAGAGTTGTCTCCCATTTAATATGACCTTTACTTTTTGAAAACCCCTTACTGACTAATTTATGGTAGAAATGTTTACACCCCTTTTGGAATCTTAACAGGCACTGAATAAAGTATCGACGAACATGTGATTGTTCTAATTTCTGTAATATTAAGTCATTAGATGACAAAACACATTGCTTCACAGAGCGGCATACACCTAGATAATGTAGAAATGTAGTTTTTATGGAAAATCTTGATTTAAAAGTTTCAAAACATGAATTTTCCGGATTCTTGAAGTAGTTCATCCGTAAACCTCACTCCTTTTTGGTCCCAGTTTGGATAGTAAAAAGGTTTACTGATGACCTACCTCAAATTTTTGTTTAATTTCGCCCCATGCAGAAGATACATCTCGCCAAAAAAAGTTACTAATATTGGGATTTATAACATTTTCTATAGCCTTTTGACTGAAGCTGAGAGGATCGATACCTTTTGAAAGTTTCGACTGCATTAGTCTGCTCCATTTTGAGATTTTTTGGGTGAGACGCCTCATCCACGAAAGTTTTTGAGATTTTGGGATTAATTTTACGTCAGGCATATCCATCCCACCCATTTCACGTGGTAGAATTGTAATATTCCTGGCTACTTTGTCCAGTCTGCCATTCCATATAAACGTAAAGAATATCTGCTGTAGGTTGTTAACAAATTCATTAGTAGGGTTAGGAATTGCCGAAAACAAGTGATTTAATTAAGATATTACAAGATGTTTAATAACTACAATTCTGCCTAGAGGTGTCATATCTCTATAAGCTAGACAACCAAGTCAGAAAGTTTTCTATTTCTTTGAGCTTGTCCTTGTAGTTAAGCTAAATCATTTTGGCTATATTCAACGTAAAAACAAGTCCTAACGTTTTAAATTCTGTTTGAGTCCAATCTAGTCTATATATTCGTTTTGTATTTCTTCCCACTGTTTTTCATAGCCCCAATCCATATTACTTTAGTTTTATCAACATTAAGTTTTAAGCCCGAAACAGAGGAAAACAAGCTAAGTACTTTCAGTGTAGAGTGTAGCTACTGAGTTAGAAGGCTTCAAATCGCGTAATTGCCCTACAGCGGCATCTCAAGTAGCAGGATGCATTGTGGGAGACGGGGCCAGGTTAGAAATATGGCGGCTTGACAACAAGAAGTTGGACCGTGATGTTCCATTTTTTTAAACGCGGATTCTGGACGATTTAAGGACGCAATTGACATAAAAAATGTATCACAGGGTTCAGAATACAAAACATAGCCGGACAGTAGTTAATGAAACACATACAAGTCGGTAAGTGTAAAAACTTAAAATTACATGATTATGAGCGTTTAAACTCTGTATCTCTACGGCTGCATGATGTGATAGACGATCAGAGATACAGAACTCTGCATCTAGGTAGAGGACGTGCACAGTTGTTTGGTCGATAAACTGGTTTCGGTCCATGGCTGCTACCTTGATTTGTAACAGAGCACTCTGAGCAAGTGTGGACGTCTTACTTCACATGGCCTTCACAACCCGACGACAATTGTTACAACGACTTTGTTCAGCAACAATTGCCCCTGTAGAGATTTAGTGACAGACATAGCTATAGAATTTTGCCGTTGTGAATGTTGACGTACAAATTATCTTTTTTTTGGAGCAATTGTCGCTGGGGCAAACATCATTGGAGTAATTGTCTGGTTCCCCCGAGTCATTGACTTAAAAACCGTAAAATCGACACCAAAACGTTGCCCCTCTGATGACTTGATATATACTTAAACACAGTTATATTTGAATACAGACTGTCTTTACCAAATCTTTTATTCTGCTCTCGTGTGACATACATTAGGTGATTCCGTACTCGTGTGGCATACCTTCGATGAGTGTTGGATTTGTGTGAAATAAATTTGGTGATTACTGCACTTGTGTGAAATACATTTGGTGATTCTCGTACTCGTGTCAGGCATTTGATGATTGTCGTACTCGTGTCATGCATTTGATGATTGTCGCATTTGTGTGTCATACATTTGGTGATTGTCGTACTCGTGTGTCATACATTTGGTGATTGTCGTACTCGTGTTATACATTTGGTGATTCTCGTACTTGTGTCATACATTTGGTGATTGTCGTACTCGTGTCATACATTTGGTGATTGTCGTATTCGTGTCATACATTTGATGATTGCCGCACTTGCGTGTCATAGATTTAGTGATTGCCGTACTCGTGTAGCATACACTTGGTGATTGTCATACGCGTGTATCATACAATTTGTCATAATTTGTTTAATTAATTGCAGAAGAAGAAAGTGCACATGTATTATTGGCCTAACTGCGAGGTAACTATACGCGATTTGAGACCGACATTCTGTGCACCATACAAGGGAGTGCCGAGTCTGGAGGATTTTACCAGAGCTATTGATCAAGGACTCCGCTCGCTACTGGCTGACACGGCTGATATGATAGGTAAGGCGCCTAATCTATACACACTATTGGTTCTGCAATTTGTTTTTCAAAGGTAATTTTGTCCACATTGTGATCGAAGACAAATTGAGGTTATTTGAGAGGTATATATGCTTTGAGAAGAACCGGCTTCTTTATTTAACTGTTTCGCTCCAGGTATATACTTCGAGTTAACGGATACATATGGTCACTGGTTTGGACCTCGTAGTTCGGAACTGCGCCAGTTAATCAAGGAGGTTGATGAGGAAATATATCACCTGTTGATGAAGTTAGAGAGGGTGCACCTGAGAGAGGTAGTGGACCTAGTAATCGTCTCTGATCACGGTATGACCGCGGTCGATCCTCTCCGGACACTAAGGTTGGAGGATTACATCAACAAAACAGACATCGAGAGGATACTTGGCAATGGCGCCTTTATAGAAATTTGGCCCAAGGAAGGAAAATTAAACGAGGTAAATGTATTGCAAGGTTTCAAGCAAGTAATATATTGAATAAATGAAGAGAGAAAAATTTGCTTGCCTCCACCGGGACCTTTGGGTTTCAAGCCCAACACTTTACCGACTGAGCTACAGAGGCTCATATATCCCGGTGGAGGCAAGCAAATTTTTCTCTCTTCATTTATTCAAAATATATATAAATATATGTATCATTTCTAAAGTATAATCACACTGGCACAGGGATGTGGATGAATTAAAATCGATGAATCATCTCATGTTCTAACCTCCAGAGAAGAGTTTCTAAATGGACCTTAATCACGAGTTGTTGTGTATAACCTACAGACATCTCGACAGAAGGTAATGACAATTCACATGGTATAGAAATGTAAATTGTTCCAATTGGAACCCAGTGGATACAACGTTTGGATAGTTTTAATCCATAAGATTCTCTTTCTAAACGTTTCTGTTTGGTTTTCTCTTCTGATGGAAGGATTTGTGTTTTTTAAATCGGCATGAGTTTAAAATGATCTGTGCGAATGATCAGGAGGAGAAAAATGTTCAGCTATTGTGGATATGACTGTTGGCTCTTCTACGAAGGGGAATATTGGTTCCACCAACATATTGCTTCTTTTATACAAGTTATGCGGTATTTGATGTGTTTGATAGTGTCAACGGAGCTGATGAATTTACCTAATTATAATGATGTTATGGTTTATTTGAGGTGTTTGATAGTCTCAATGGAGCTGATGAAAATATGAACGTGTATAAGCGACAAGACACTCCGCTGCAATGGCACTTCCGTAAACATTACCGAATACCACCTATTATTATTTCTATGGAACTGGGCTGGACCATTCTCAAAGTAAGTTTATTCCATCGCCCTGTTTTTAAGCCTTCAACTTAACATCCTGCATTGGGATCATATCACTTTGTTCTGACATATCACACTATTACTTCACTCCTCTCAGTCTTTCAAATTAGTACTCTCGTATGGCTCAAAGTTCATTCACTCCAATGACTAACGCCATACTGTTTGGGCATTCAAAGTATGGTCACTTAAATGGATCAGGTGTCCTTACGCTCATATCACAATGTTAATTTGCTCATTTGGTCCATATTACCACGATGAAAACTTCACTCCTCTCGCTCTAATCACACTTTTGTAAGCCATCCCATGGCTCATACCACACTGTTTTTAACCTTCGAATTTAATTATTTCCTATCACACTACTTTCAGCCATCAAAGTTAATTCACTGCATGCTATGCTCAAATCACACTGTTTTAAGTCTTCAAAGTTTCATTCCTATCACCCCGCTTTGAGGCCTTCCAAGTTAATCCACTCCTACGGCTCATGGCACACTGTTTTTAAGCCTTCAAAGTTAATTTATTCCTATCACACTGTTTTTATGCCTTCAAAGTTAATTCACTGCTATGTTCAAACCACACTGTTTTAAGTCTTCAAAATTCCATTCCTATCACGCTGCTTTTAAGCCATCCAAGTAAATCCACTCCTACGGCTCATACCACACTGTTTTAAGCTTTCAAAGTAAATTCATTCATATCACATTGTTTTACGCCTTCTAAGTTAATTTCCTCCTACGGTTCATAGCACACTGCTTTAAGCATACAAATTAATTTATTCCTATTGTTCATATAACACTGTTTTTTAAGCCTTCACTTTTAGTTAACTTTTAGGGCTCATAAAAGTTGAATATTACAGTATTGTTAACCACCCAAGATAGCTCAATGACATGGTTTATATATCACCGTTTGATCGGGATCGCTTTGTTTTGTCCCAGCCATCTTAGCAGTAGAGGCAATTAAAATGGCAAGAGTCCGCACGTAGACCACTATGTCTGTCTGTCTGTCTGTCTGTCTGTAAACACGAGCATTACAATGTTCCCGGATTTACTTCAAATCTGGGCTACAGTTTGGATCCTGTTCTGAAACATTATTTTAAATACTTTACGTCTGTCACCACGATAATTTAGTTCATTTATATATATATTTTGAATAAATGAAGAGAGAACAATTTGCTTGCCTCCACCGGGATTCGAACCCGGGACCTTTGGGTTACATATATATAATATATATATGATGGCATGTCAGTTCGATTCCGAACGCCACTAAAAGTTAACATCGACAACACAAGACAGTCATTACAAGGCAATACAATGACGTCGCAAGCAGATCAGCTCCAAATTGCTCCTTAGTTATGAGAGCACCAAGAAGCTCACTCGCTCCCAACCACACGCTTTCGAATTTACTTAAATTATCTATGTTGTTTTGTTACTTAGCATGCCTTGTTTACAACATGCCACGCCAGTGCAGCAAAAATTCAATACCTCCACACTTTACTCCAATAATTACAATTTGTATTCAGACTAACATAAAACACTACGGGCTAATAAATTTGCACATGAATGACTTCTTATGCCTAGGAATGGGTTAGTTTTCACACAAGGCCAGTATTTTTTATTTTATCTTAAACCTGCCTACAATTATGGTCAAGGAATTTTAATCTATTTTCTGGCGTAGGTCTGCTTTGCAGCTAAGTACATTACTGGATGCTCCAGCTGTAGCACATCTTTCAGTCCTGGTAGATTTATAAAGCTGTAATTTGCGGAAGGATGACCGCTCAATTTACGCCATAACGAATGTCGTTTAAGAAATAACGCTAGATTAATAGTATATATTTGTTTAAGGGATTTAGTTATAATACTGATTCCTCGAAGGTCAGTCTGCAGTGTCGTTCGTTGAGCCCACGTATCCAATGGTCTGCGACGTTCGATTGTTTGTTTAATTGGGATTTAACGGCGTGCTTGATTTCACTCACATCCCAGGACGTAATTCAAAGACATGACAAACAGACCGTCTTCATGTTTCCCTTTATAGCTCTAAGATTACCGGGACAACATGAAACTCCCTCCCATCGCTGCGACGTTTGAAGCTTTAGACCCCAACGCTACAGCCATATGCAGAGGAATAATATTTAACAAAATAAGAAAACTAGACAAATGCACAAAGCTACATACAAATATCACTGTTGACATATAAGACAAAAGAAAAGACAAGTATGAGAATAAATATCTTCTCAGCTGGAGAAGTTTTAATACATAGTTTAATGTACAGACTGAATTTATGAAGTATCTAAGAAGACAATCTACCACTTTCAGACACAATTATACAGGCACAAAGACGCATACGTCAAAACTATAATTTAATTAATACCTACTTATATTTCAAAGGACGACTCACGCGGACAAATAGATTACTTTCGGAAATAAATGAATAATTTTACTGCCTATAAACTTGCAGGAAGATGTAAATTTTTTCGCCCGAAATATAGGCCTACCTATGTAAATATATACAATAAAAATGCTATCCATTTTATTTATAAAATGGACTTATACACACTACGGTTCTACTGTTAAGTTCTTCAGCCGATATTATCTTAAACCGTCGCCGTCTTACCTCCATGATATAGGGTATATATTCAGCTGGAGTATCTAACTAGGAATGTGTTATGCAGTGATATCCGATAAATAACAGTAAATTGTGTGTTCGTCGTCCGGCATATTACAACTGTATCAATACACCGGGACAATGTAGTGCTGTCGTACAACTGCAAATCATTCCATTTTTTTTTTAAATGACTAATTTAGGTATACTCAACTCAATAACTGCCACGTGACTTCTTTGGATGAACGTGATGGTGCGGACTTTATCCTACAGTTGCATTTTGCATCGCAACGGTGGATGGTATTTACTGAATACAAAATGATCAACTAGTTTTCTTCATTACTATATCACAAACACCACTATAATTTGAACGCAATCCATCAAACTTTAAAATAACACTTTTGTGCACAAACAATTGATGATACCTAACACCATTGATAAGGGTAAATGTATATACAAACAGAACGCATATGTATCATACATCATTTTGCATACATATATATAAGTTAATCGTCTTTGTTATTATGGTTATACAGTTTGTTTGTTTTGACTAAGGCGGACCTTTATTTTACTGCTTTCTTAATTTAAATACTTAGAGCTGAATGAAAGACAAACGATAATACTATTTAAGGAACAAACGTTATAATCACGTCTTGATACAATAATTCAGGACCATCAAATCAAGAAACAATTTGAAAATAATTAAAGAACCTATTGTCTTTGGTATTTTCACATGGATCCTATTTTTGTAACCAGATGACCTCAATAAGCTTCAAAGGAATAATCAAAGTTTGATTTGTAAACACAAAGACAGGCTAACCCAGTAAACAAGAGTTGATGAACTTAGGCATACGACTGAAAACAGTGGACAATTAAACGTAACTGGTGTTTTGATCGAGAAGAAACTTCATTCCTGATCGGATTCAAAGCACACTTGGTTGGCCATGATGTTTTCTAGTGATAGAGAAAGCAGGTCCGCCTTAGAGGGTGGATATCAAATGATTGGAACAGCCTGGTCAGTGTTCGCTTTGTTAGCAATTCCCAGATCACCCTCCTGTTTCAACAACAACAACAACAATAACAACATATATTACTGTTACGGTTCTCTGAAAAACATTAACTGATAATTCTTCAAAATCTGCACAAAAGTGTTTTTGTTTTTCTTTTTAAATTTTTAAAAATTATTTTCAATACAATTATTGGTCTTAAATACTCTGAATATTCCCTTTATACTAACCATTGCAATAAATCTAGAGTATTGATTTCGTACATTACTCTCTCCACGACGTTATATTGACATATTTACAAAGTTAATACTCCTAAAAACGTGACAAAACGAGTTATATGTATTCCTGAATCTATACACAAAGCTCAATGTCCAACCAATACTTCACACCTAATGTCATACCTATAGAATTAAATGGTCAAAGGCTATTACTCTTTGGATAAGGTGACAAACAGACCCATTCAAGAATATAGACACTAAAGTCAATGATCGTAACAAGGGGCATATGTCTTTCATAAGTGGCACTTACCTTTTCTTTTCTCCTTTTCCTCTTATGAACGAAGATTCGTTTTGTGAGTTCCGCAAGCATAGCCAAAACAATAGAGGTGCCCAGAACGATAAACACTCCGAACATGTTAGAGATACTTAGTTCTGCAGTTCCTTTAAGCTCCTTGACCGTGTCCTCGCCATCGTCACCACAGTCCTGTCGGGGCTTCCACCATCTAGAACAAGATGCAATGTCTCACAACGAGAGAGCAGATTTTATTTACTAATCGTAGATTTAAAGTAAACAGTGAAGGCCCCAAATGCTCTAAATGCGTATGGGTCAGCTGGTCTCAACTCCTGCATGTACCGTCCGTAATTGGTGCTATATTTGGTGAGTTTATGTTAAAGTTGCTATATTTGGTGAGATTGTGTTAAAGGTACCGGTATGTTATCTACATTTGAACTTTTAAAAAAAGGCTAATTAGTAGTTTCCCAAAGTCGACCATGTCAATTTGTCGGTCTTCGTTCGGTGAATTGATTAGCAGCTTATGCCAAATAAATGAGTTGATGGGTTCCTTGTGGATGTGATACATTCATGACGACCAAAGTTAAACCGACATGTTACTCCGCTGAATAATGCGGGGGGAAACTGTTAAAGATAATAATGTGTTATTAGTAATACATGTTATGTTGAAAAAGGGTCAACCAAGCTCACGACCGTCACCCAAGCTCACAACCGTTACCCCAAGTCGACACTGTCATCCCTACTCACGACTGTTACCCTTACTCACGACCGTGCCCAAATCTCACGACCGTCAGTCACCCCAACTCAATACCGTCTCCCCAACTCACGATCGTTTCCCGAACTCACGACCGCTACCAAACCCGACGATCGTCACCCAAACGCACGACTATCCCTGAAACTCACGACCCTCGCCTGAACTAACGAAATTGGTTGGATTATCGATAAGTGACATAAGCCTTATCCTGGTCCACACATTGTATGTGCCCTGGTAATTTTAATCGTGCAGTTCACACTGTTCCTTGTCTTATGTCGGTGGAAAACCGGGAGGAAACCTCGTAAAACCCAAGCCCGCGATTGCCGGAGCCACATCGTGTGACTCACTCATATACCTGAGGGTAGACAGACGGAGTCGATCCTATGAACGGTACATCGGAGTAGGATTAGTAAGCGCACTCACTAACCACTAAGCCACGGCTGCGGTCCTGTACAATGGAGGGTAACCTCGCTTTTAGTAGGCCCTAATGCTCCTGAAAATATTACTAGTAACAGTACATCGTAACCGTAGCCTATTTTTGTACTGGTTACTCTGGTCAGGGGCTTAAAATCTTAAAAGAAAACGACAATACAAGATTTAGCCCATGTTTGTATTTGAAAAAGCCCCCCTGCTATAAACTTTATATAAGATTGAGGAGAATTTAATACGACTGTTTAAACTCATGCATTCTACCAGATTTGATTCTCTTACTTTTTTCTGAGCTGTCCCAAGTGACCTCCCTCTTTTAGTTCCAGGATACCTTTATTAATAGAGTCTCTATAGGGTGCGCCCTTCGGTAAACCGATTCCAAATTGCTTTCCACCAAAATTCTGCTCAACAGATTCTATCCCACAATGAGCAACTGCATAATATTCGTTCACAATCCCATCAGCAAGGAATATATAATTTCCCTTTTGGACCATTTCGATTACCTGTGAACTGTTGGACAAAAGGACTTCATCTTCATTCAATTTCATGAAAGTCCACATTCGCTCGTATGGGTCCTCCGATGTTCTATTGAAAAACGTCATGACGTCACTGTTCTTCAGGACGCCATATTTGACTTTGGTTTGAACTGCGAGACTCTGTGCGTCTTTGAGTCGGTTGTCGATTTGCCTGAGCGTGAGGAATGCAGCCAGGTTAGCCGTGTATGCTGCGTTTATTACTAGTATACAGAACCAATAAAATGCAACGATAGTTCTGGTACAGGTGGTTTGCGGTGAGTATTCGGTACCGCCTTGGAGAAGCACGTTCAGAGAGTACCACATACTCTCCTTCAGGTCAAACCTCTGGACGGACGCCCGTTGAGTCTGATCGTACTTGCTCATTAGAAACATCGTGATTCCAACCACAAAGAAGAAAGCGACGATCATGAACCAAAGTCCTATGGAAAAAGGCCAAAGAAATTGAAAGAAGTTCCATTGAGGTTCGGATTTCTTCAAAAGGAAACTCGTCATTGTGGACAGAATGGCGTATGAGAAGGAGATTACTTCTTCCCTCTCAGAAGTCACTGCAAAAGCACCGATCGCTAATGACGCATTCTGGAATATGTAAAGAAGAATTAGTTTGTAAAAAAAGGCACCAAACAAACAGTCGCCTCTGCAGACTCAATTATTTTATAACACTCTTGGTAAAATGTAGGTAACAAAATGTTTTATCTGAACGCTCAATAAATTTGTTTTGAAATTGGCGCATGATTGCGATCAATTGGTTGTGTTTAACATTCGTAAGGCAAAACACTATATGGATGGCAACTTCTCATTTATTTTTGACGCGTCAAATTTGAGAAGTTGCCATCCATTTAGTGTTTTGCCTTATAAGTTAATCAACTTCTAAATGCCATTCAAAGATGTTTAACTTTCGTGCTAATTTGAATGTATACTGCCAAAAACTTCAGCCAATAATGAACGTCTACTAACCCCAGTTTGGAGCTGCTTTACCATTCCATCCCATTGGCCATTTGTCTGAGCCCCGTAGGAATTATCGGGTACCTCGTACAGCTCATACTTAAACTGGAGATTCTTTGACAGGGCATCGAGTAAATCAATGCTGAAGCCTTCATATTTACCATTGCTATACATGACGAACGGATCTTCCTACAAAGAATCACAAACTTGGATAAAAAGTCATTTTGAATAATTTATAAGTTAATATAATGAATATTTATCTTATAGTAGATATTTGAAAACATTTGGCTTAAAAAAACTCAAGGTACTTGTTTAAAAAGTTGAAATTAAAGTTAAATCAACAACTGTGATAAACGTTCATAAACAATGTGTTTATAACAGGTAATTAAACTGTTATTAAGCATGCACAGATTTTTATTAACAAAGGATAATGTTGAAACACGTAGGTCGATTCAAGTCCTTTACAATGCTGTACATTAAATTTAGAATTTCTGAATTGGGACAAAGATGTTTTGTTTTGTTCGCAGTGTTTTATAAAATGGTTTCTTCAGCACAAAGCTAACCTAAAAACTTTTTGGACCATTGTCTTGGTCACTTTGGATTTTGATGCCATGACTTTGTTTAGATAATCTCGGGCACCTACGTTATAATGTAGTCATCTCTCTCTGTTATCGGGAAACTTGCTTGAAATCGAGAACAAGTTCTGGCGTAAACACAGGACAATTTTGTGAGGAATTTTGCACCATACACATGTCGGTTTGAAACTGAAACTTTACGCCAATTGCTGAGATGTTTTGGCAGAAATGTGTTTTAAGAGAATATAACAACAGATAGAGCACAATGGAAACATAAATAATTTCCATTATATGATTTTACTAAGCATATATGTTCACCCTTGTACAATGGGGTTGGGCAGTAGCTAAAAAGAGGGAGATAAATCTGTCACTCGTTTAACTGGCAGCACCACCTATGTCATTAACTAACTATTAAATTCAATTGCATATTCATACAATGTTATTGTTAGTCAATTGTATAGGTGACAATTTCGGTCATATGAGTTCATATTTATCTCCCCTTTTGACCACTATCCTACCCTGTTATGATGCGTATATATGCCCGAGTTGACCGAAGTTAAGGGGCGTCTATGGACAATTGATTACACTGCCTGAATTTATTCAATCAATCACTGCTTTTTAAAGTGGTAGCAAAGAACACGCTTCATGTTTTAATCCAGTGAAACGTTTTGAGTTTGACAGGGTGACAAAACTGGAGAGATATTTAATGGATGTGTTCATTACTGTTACAGCTACTGATGTCATATATGTATGTGATGAGTTAAACGTACGGAATGTTTGCGGGAAAAAAGGCAATCTCCCTTATAGCCCAAAATCGGCACCCAACCGTTACACATAATACTTCTATGAAATATCGGTATTCAAAACAAAGCGAAAGAGTCTGCGAAAGTACCAAGTCCACTTCCGCATTTATCGTGCAGCAAACACTTTCCGTGTTTTGATAACGAAACATATATACATGTTTGGCCGTGTCAGCTGTGTTTTTGCAGATTGAATATTATTGACAAAATAAATGTGCCCCCTTACCAGTCGTGTTACGATTCTAACCAACTCTTGGTTTCCAAAAATTGCTTCTTCATCTCGTTCCTCACTGGGAATGTGCAGTATGGTCAAGTTGTGTTTCCCATCGTCAAAACGGCATTCAGCAATCTGGCAAATCGAGACATTGAGGGAAAGGAACAAAATGATTACTCAATGTTCAGACAGTCACCAGTTTTGCTGGTAGTAATTTAAGCCCACGCAAATAGCGCCGTTGATGTCACTTTATCGGTTTACTATTCTTCAAACTATTGTTAATAAAAATAGTGATCAATGATGTTCACAATATGTTATGATTAGTTGCAGGTGAGATGAGAAGCACCGGAGTAAATCTAGCTTAGTGATAATCTTCCTACCTTTGTAGCATTCCCTTCATACAGTAATATATCTAAGGTGTAGTTGGTACGTTTGTGAGGATATTTCTCTTCCCAATGGTAAACACCCAGAGCCCCTTCATATGGACGTTCCTGTTGACAATATATATATCATCCATACAGAAATAAATTAGAGATGTACATAGAGTCTTCACAAACTCTACAGCACAATCAAGTTAAACGTATCTACTGTAGTATTGCATGTATGTTAATCGCATCCCCACACAGCTTGAAAAAATATATTCTCCCTCTGACCTCATTGGTAATCGAAACTATGAACGAGACGCATCAACGGAATCCGAATGTTCTCTTTATTAAACAGTCAGCGGATTACAATAAATATTTGCATATCTTGTATACAATATCGTATACCAACGTCATGTCGAAAGAAAACTCATTGTCTTACAATATTAATTAATATAACCATTATATGTCGTATGGTATTTTGCGATGGAAACATATCTTGCATTGAGAGCATGTGCTTGTTAATGAAACCATCAGCCTTAACTTACATTTCGCCGCAACGCTTCCTTAAACATGTCCGCAGTGACATACCGATCGCGAGAGGATACATTGCAGTCTGCGGAAAAGCCCATAGCATTGCGAGATATCCCAACAGCATCCAGTGCAACAGCCAGTTCAAAACGGGTCATTATGCTAGAGAAATTACCTGAAACAAGCATGTTTACACCCTACATTTTTCTGATATTGAAGTCCTACTGTTTTATTCAACCAATGGACTAGAATAATGGACTTGTACATAAAGTAGTCAGTTTACATTTGAAGAACAGTAGTCTTTAAAGGAACAGAATTTGTAACAGCGAGTGCCAATAACCGGCCGTATACTGGTGGCAAGCAGGGTCTTGTGTAGCCGAGACTTAGGGGGAAACACAAAACCTTACGAGCTATCCGAACCTCATCCGGTGCAATAACCAATTCAGGACGAGTCACTACGCTAGAGGAATTACTCGAAACAAACATTACAACACCTATTTACGTATGTTTTCAAAAATAATATTGTCATAATTTGAAGCGTAATAAGAAGCACAAGCAACTATGTAAGATAATGAATTAAATAAATAAATTAATTTATCAATCAATCAATCAATAAATAAACAAATAAATAAATAACACATTTAGTTTGCCTCTGTTGTGACATTAATGTGCACCTTTGGTTTTTAACTATTTGTGTATATGGATTTCATCGCAATACGGGTTGTTTTGCATAAATACATGTAAATAATTGTCGAATCTTTCCTTTAAATGTTTAACAATTATTGGCGCGCTTGTAAGATGGTGCAAACAACAACACAGACGGCCATCATGCAGTCTTACCAATGAGCTGTTTAGGTATGTACTGGGGTCTAAGTAACTGGAGCCCGAAAAGGCGACCTGGTAACAGACTCTTCCTGCTGGAGATAATGTCGGCAAAATCCTGGAAAAAAGGAATAATTAAAATAAGATAATCATTATAATGAAGATAAAATGACACGATTTTATTTTGAAATAATTTTACTTGTTCAATAAATAGTAAATATATAAAATATAGATGTTTTTATAAAGACTTCTGCTCATTGTATGTTACAATACTACAAAAATCTGCACTTCCTGTATCGGGCCATCCATTTGACAGCCAGTGGATGACGGAAAAATCGAATGGATATGTGTAATAAGAAAGTATACATTTCTGGAGATACAGGTCAGGAAATAAGATACAACTTATAAATCATTGACGGGACTGACGGAGGCTGGTCGAATAGCCAATAATAATGGGATAATACTTATAAATCATAGGCGAGAATGACGGAAGCTGATCTAACAGCCAATTGTTATCGGTTACAACTTATCAATCATAGGCGGTATTGGCGGAGGCTGGTCGAATAGCCAATAATTATCGGTTACAACTTACAAATCATACCGGGATTGACGGAGGCTGGTCGAATAGCCAATAATTATCGGTAAAAAATTATAAATCGAAGGCAGGATTGACGGAGGCTGGTCGAAAAGCCAATAATTATCGGTTACACCTTATAATTCTTAGGTGGGAATAACAGAGGCTGATCTAATAGGCAATAATTTTAAGTCACAACTCATAAAACATAGGTGGGATTGACGGATGCTGGTCGAATAGCCAATAACTATTGGTTATAACTTATAATTCTTAGGCGGAAATAACAGAGGCTGTTCGAATAGCCAATAGTTATGTCACAAATAATAAATCATAGGCGGTATTGACGGAGGCTGGTCGAACAGCCAATTGCTATCGATTACAACTGATGAATCATAGGCGGGATTGACGTATAGGCTGGTCGAATAGCCAATAATTATTGGTTACAACTTATAATTTTAGGCGGAAATGACAGATGCTGGTCGAATAGCCAACTATTATCGATTAATCCCCACAAGAGAACGGATAGTTAAAACTAAATGATATTGTCATCTTAGAGCGAAACTGTGCTATAGATATTTCGGGTAAATAAAGAGCCAGACTATGATATAGTCATTTTGGGTTAATACAGAACATAGATATGATATATACATACCGGGAAAATAAAAAACAAACATGCAGAGCCAAACAATGGTAGATACATTCAGGGTAAATGAAGAGCAGAAGTAGGATACGTATTTTATATCATGAGTAAAGAGGGCTAATCCGCACTTTGGTATATACTTACTAGGTAAATACCGAACCAACCTTGGGTATGCCGGGTATATAAAGAGCTAATCCACACTGTGGGTAAGTGACGAACCAAACTGGGGCATATACTTAAACCGCCTTAAGAAAGAGGTAATCCTCACTGTGGTATCTACTTACTAGGTAAATACCGAACCAACCTCGGGTATGCAGGGTATATTAAGAGCTAATCTACACAGTGGTATATACTGACTAGGTAACTACCGAACCAACCTTGGGTATGCCGGGTATACAAAGAGCTAATCTACACTGTGGTATATAATGACTAGGTAAAAAACCGAACCAACCTTGGGTATGCCCGGTATATAAAGAGCTAATCTACACTGTGGTATATAATGACTAGGTAAATACCGAACCAACCTTGGGTATGCCGGGTATATTAAGAGCTAATCTACACTGTGGTATATACTGACTAGGTAACTACCGAACCAACCTTGAGTATGCAACCTTGAGTATGCCGGGTATATAAAGAGCTAATCTACACTGTGTATATAATGACTAGGTAAATACCAAACCAACCATGGGTATGCCGGGTATATAAAGAGCTAATCCACACTGTGGTATCTACTTACTAGGTAACTACCGAACCAACCTTGGGTATGCCGGGTATATAAAGAGCTAATCCACACTGTGGTATATAATGATTAGGTAAATACCAAACCAACTATGGGTATGCCAGGTATATAAAGAGCTAATCCACACTGTGATATCTACTTACTAGGTAACTACCGAACCAACCTTGGGTATGCCGGGTATATAAAGAGCTAATCCACAATGTGGTATATAATGACTAGGTAAATACCAAACCAACCATGGGTATGACGGGTATATAAAGAGCTAATCCACACTGTGGTATCTACTTACTAGGTAACTACCGAACCAACCTTGGGTATGACGGGTATATAAAGAGCTAATCCACACTGTGGGTAAGTGACGAACCAAACTGGGGTATATACTTATACCGGGTAAAGACAGAAGTAATCCACACTGTGGTAAGTACTTACCGGGTAAGTAACCAGCCAATCCAAACTGTGGTATAGTAGGTGAAGATTGGTTGCCTACAATGACAATGAAGACACTTGTTCATTATGCTGAAAGTGGTTCAATAGCTTCAGAGACATAATATTTATTAACCACAGAAATAGGAAGTATTTAGATTTCAGCGATGATTCGATGTTTCATTCATTCATTCATTCATTCATTCATTCATTAATTTATTTATTTACACATACATTCGTTCATTGATCCATTCATTCTTTCATTCATGCTGTCTTAAATCCTAGTAATATGCTATCAGCCAGCATTATTCTGGAAAGAATAGACAATGCCTTCTCACATAGGAATCAAACTCAGTACCACCCGCCCCCTCGTCCAAGCTCACCCTTATCCCCTATTAATAAACTTGAAGTCAACAAACATAGAGGCCATGCTGAGGAAAAAGGTTGAATGTGAAAAAAATCATTCAAATTTTGTATTGTCATTTGTTCATAAATTTATATTATTTTTTTCTTCAAAAACTAGTCAACATGCATACAGATGTCGATGCAAAAATAAATGCATAGTTAATGGTTGTATTTTGACTTACAGCTCTGATCACACTATCAATGACATCTTTTCTCATTGAATGGAGAATAATTTTACTTCTCTGTGATTCTCGTAGAGGGATCAGTATTTGTCTTAATTCGTCATCACTAGGGGCTTCGGTACGGGCCGGCAACCTCATGGGCAGCACCCGGATGTTATATATACCCAGGCTCAATACTGGAGAGAAGTCATCTGAGGAAGACAAACACGTATATTAGAATACACTTTAAATTTAATTAATTAATTCAGAAAGACGCACTCTCAACATAATTAAATATTGATAGTAGGCCTTATAAACTTTACTTCTCGGGAGTAAAAAATAACTCGGTCAATGCCACATGTGGAATGGTTGAACAAGCTGATCAGTTATCTTGGGGCTGTCCATCCGATTTGACGCCAGATGGCGCAGTAGTACTAGTGGGGGTTCCAATACGCAT
>JAQQZZ010086830.1:0-18336 GCA_030265115.1 Mopalia vespertina
CGGTGTCTTGGGGTGTCTGACGTGTGCCATCGTGGGTGTGGTGACTCGTGCCTGTTCACCACAAGCAGGTTGAGTCGGCGGATCACACGAGTCCTATGGGTAGACAGAATAATGTTTCAACAGAATCTCTAACTGCTGGGTTACATTCTGCTCTGGTACCTGTTGTTACAAAAGCTTTATCCAGATAAGCAGTAATTTCATAAGCTTGTTTTCTCAAATGTGACAAAATTGGCTTCATCAGTTTTGTAAACAGCCTTGGTGCACTATTTAACCCTTGTGGTAAGCTGGTAAACTGAAATAATGTTCCATTCTAAAAGAATTTTAGAAACTTGTGATCACTACAGTTTATAGGTACTGTGAAATAATCATCCTTCAGGTCAATAGAGGACAGAAAACAGTCCTTTGTCATCATATTTATGGGTGTCTGCAGGCTTTCCATTTTAAAATAACTGTACAGCATATAATTGTTTAAATCTTTTAGATTTTAAATAAATCTGTATGACTCACCTTTCTTGGGTAAAATAAATATTGGAGATATTACCGCTCCTGAACAATGCTTTGAAGGTATAATCACCTTTTTGTCAAGTAATTTGGCTATTTCATTGTTTATAACTTTTTTCTCTTTAAGTGAAAAGTTAATGACATGAGAGATTTTAACCTGAGGCTTCTCGATAAACTATATACTACAGCCTTTGCTGTTGACTGTATACCTATATGTATTAATGCAAATCTATTCACATCGTATCTCGAAACCATTCCAAACTTTTTACCATTTTTGGTGTCGCTGTATCGCATCGCATTTTATCCATTCAGGAATAGGACAGACAAGAACAAAAACATATAGTTTTGTGTCAGTAACTCATAATACGTCCATTTTGCCCCAATCATTAAAAATGGTTAATATGGCCTATTTATTACCCTTTTTAATATAGCACCCCCCTCTTCCCCCTCCCTCCCAACATACAATAAAGCATACATATTGGAATCTATTGCATATAGTTTACCGACGGGTTTATTTGTGTGCTCCAAACTCTACTTTTTCGACTACGTGGCTTATGATAAGCAAACTCATATTAGTTATATTATTTAGAGATTTTAATTGCGATAAATTTGTTGGTCTTTCTTTGAATTTCAGTTACAATTACAATGAAACCTTATTATAGATTTACTGATACGTCAGTGGGTTGGTGGTTCTCGCAGAGATAATTGGCATCAGGAAGCCGATTTGTTGTGAAGTCGTTTTAAGTCCTGTTCTGTCACCGTTTTTATGTTGCCAGTGACGGTTTCCTCTATCCACTTGACTGACACGCCAAGCACTAGGGCATCAGGAAACTTACGCTTATACCACTCACTAGATCAACATTAAATCTGATAGATCAGCGTCAAATTGAGCAGAAATCACCAGTGCTTTACCTAACCTTTATATTAAAGGGGTAAATATACTTCAGTTGCCATGTGCCGTTTATTTTGGCAACTCACCCAGACATGCGCAGCAAATTGATTGGCCGATTGGTCAAGTGTCTCACACTTTCACAAAAATGTCTGCCCCCATACTTTTTGTTTTTAAGTTGTAATCGACTAGCTGACTTCCAACAAGGAGTATTCATTGTCAAAAAGATCGCAAAAATGCCAAGCTAGCAGCAGTTGATACCAAATTCCACGTTCTATTTTTAAAAATGCATATCTTCGTTATTTAGTTTATCCATTCCTTTAACTCATACCATGTGTTGTATTATAACGAACAAGTTTGTCCTAGATTGTAATAGGTAAAATCCTGGTGTGTCGTCTGTTAAAATACATAGGGTTAAACTTGATATATTCAGTAGATTTTAATATATAGCTGGGAATATAGAATGGTATTGAAATGGAGATATCAAATGAAATAAAAACATACAATCTTCCGGGAATGTTACATGGAACACATGATAGTGCACAGTCTCAATATGTCAGCCTTTAATGAAACAAACTTCATAGCTTGAAACTTGCTTTTTAGATATGGCTCGGAATACAACGTGAGCGAGATATAGCTTGGGATACAAAGACACAGACAGGCAAGAATCTTGTATGAATGGCAGTCCTGTAATATGTCAGCTGGTAAACAAAATGCACTTGAGCTCGATACTAGGAGTTCCTGTTTAAATATCGCTCGCAAAACAACATAAGGTAGAAGGGAGACGGACAATTACACAGACAATCTTACAAGAAGAACAGCACCATGATATTACTCAGTCACACTATGCCAGCTGTTTAATACAATTAATTTCGGCTTGAAAACTTTTTAAAAAATTTTAAAGAGCTCCGAAAATAAATTGAGTGAGACGTCAATTAAAATACTAGCGGACAGGTCTCTTGAAAACTTCCAAATCCATACCAGGGAAGCGGCCCTTTAACCACAATCTCAAACAGAAAAAATCCTGTTATTAAGCTTAAGCAAGGTGCAAGTATCTAGACTAAAACATTCCTCGATAATAAATATAGAAATTAAAATCCAAAGAATCGTGTTATGCCACTAAAACAAGTCTTAAAATGGACTGGCCTGTATTACCACCATAACTCTCCGATCATTTATTGGCCAGTCCTTTTGTCCAGTTTCTGTTCCGGCGATAGCTGACTCATATAACCTGCTAGATGATCATCTGATTTAACCTTTACTATAGCGTACATCACTTTCTAGAACCCCAAACAACTTCCGCAAATTACCATCGCCGTGGAAATGTATTAAATTGTAGATATATATTCCGATCACGACTTCGTAATACTTGTCTTCAATCTAATTGCACTTAGTGATGAACGTCGTATTGTATTCGTACAGGATCGTGTTTAACTTGTTTTTGTGTGTGTTATGAACCCAGCTATTCGCTTATAGGCCATGCTAATGTAATTTGGGGACAACACAAATATAACAATTTGACAGACGGAACAAAAGGTATGTACTATTTTTTTTTATGTATAAGGTTTGACTGCCCATGACTGTGTTTAGATAGATTATCATGCAAATCTCGTATCCATTCCTGGTTGCGCCTTACATGAACGACATGCCGAACAAACTATATGCTGAACACTTGTCTTCGTATGGAATCCAAAATATCATGTACCATTGGATCAGATCTAACATTAATCGTGTAAGTTTACATCAATACAACGACGATATTTTAATAGGCGTTTCAAAAGAATTATAGTGACTGAAATCTTTTTTCAAACAATATGAGAGCATCTATGGAATAATTGACAAATCACTGTAGGTCTATGACTGGTTAAACTACTAGTATACTTCGCCAAGACAGTATAGTACAACATACTGTCAACGGTTCACTTGTTAAAGGGCGGTAGAGTTTTATAAAGATAATACCTACCTAGTTACTTTTGATTCTACTGCAGTGCCAGACCACATCTAGATTGGTCCTTCAAGATACCTTCATCCCCAACCCAACAAGGTGCTTCCAGTGTCAGAAGTTCGGACACGGTAAGACTCAGTGTAAAGGGGTTTTGGTATGCTTTCGTTGGTCTGAAGAAAGCCATGAGGGCTTCGACTGCAACAAAACAATAAAATGTTGTAACTGCAACGAGGCCCATATGGCCTCTTTCAAAGACTGTAGTCATTTCATAAAAGAAACGCAAATCCAAGTAAATAATTCGGAAAATAACGTTAGTTATATCGTAGCACGCCGCCGTAGCATCCCAGTCCTACGCCAATGTCACGAATCAAGTTTCTGAGTCTGTTGAGACACAGACCTTTCTTAAATGGTCAACTGGGGATGAACACCCTTCTGCTGGTAACGTAAACGCATGAGAAATCAAAACCAAAACTGCTACATCAACGCAAACTGTTACAATAAACAAATGAAACAAAATAATAAATCAGACAATCAAACAAAAACTAAAAAACCATCTGGCCCAGAGGCTCGCCCTTCCAAGGCCACATGGGACGCTGTTAAAACGTTTCAGTTTGAACAGCCAATCAATGTAATAAACATCGAGAGTGTTGAACCCCTCTCTCCGAAATCAACAACAAGCAACCCCGTTGGGTCGGAGCCGGTTGTTCTGGCAAAACGCTTTGATGCCTTGGGAGGAATGGAGTTAGACATCAGGCCTCCTCCCTCTACAGCTCGCCCACCTCCGCCTTCTCGAAGGCGGCACAATAGCAAACACAATGTAACACGATATTTACAAGTTTTAGATATAAAATGAAATACTTGATATTTTACCCCCCCCCGCGAAAAAAAAATGTAAAAATTATATATGTTCTTTTTGGTTGATTTGATTCTATTTGGGATGTTTACTGGCAAGGGTGCAGCCTGATTAAAATTTATCTTTAAGTAAGAAACTTGGATAGAAAAAACTATGTCCACGCCACAGCATAGCTGAAATACCGTTCAATGTGGCGTAAAACACCTATCAATCAATCAATCAATCAATCTATTTCAAAAGCTGTACAAAATAGAATCGCCTGAAGCCAACGTGTTCTTTTATTATTACTCTAGCTAAATTCTTAATTTCCTTTATTAGTTCAGACAGTTTTGCTACTTCAAATAAGTCAGGCTCGTTTGTCTCGTTGAATGTAAGCCTTTTCGGTATCTGTATATTTACAAATGTGTCCAAATGAACCAAGCTGAATTACTTTCCCATTGTTTTTCTTTTTGTTAATTCGTATTAGTTTTGAAATTGAAGCACACATTTAAAACACTTAGACTAACGCATACCATAGTCCAAAACATAATCACATATACATACATGTATTGTCAAAACAGCTTCAAACCTCTTCGGTTTAATCACCGAGGCTTTAGGCGGGACAGTGCTTTAGACAGGAAGATCAGAAAAATAAATTTCCTGTTCTCATCCATCTGTAGAAAGTAAAAGAACGGGATTGTGCCTTTATCTTGATTACCCGTTCAGAGCACTACCCCTTATATTCTCACATATAATGGCAAAATATATGTTCAAATTATTTTTGTTCATGTCCGTTTTTTAGCCTTTGTGTAATTTCCGCATTGTTCCTTTCTTGTCCCAAGTCTAGAGCTGAGATGGTGGAAAATCGATATTGTATTATAGAGTATAATGGCTGAAACAAAGTGTAATATGCATTACTGTTTCCTCTTTCTTCTTAGTCAGAGACACGAAACGTTGTTTTGTTTTATGTTTTAGAGTTGGGACAAGGCAAAAGCTAAATCTACACAATTAAGCCTAGTGTAAGATGGATTTCCCCCAAACTTTAGCCAAAACTATTTTCAACTTAATATTTTACTACAGAAGTCCTGTGCTGTTAATGCTGCGTAGCTACAACTGCAATATGACGTGCATCAACTCACATTTGACCCTATCATGCGATAGCTTGTATTGAAAGGTCTGACTTAAATTCCTATGTATCTGAATGTTTGTATGATTGATGTTTCTCGCTGATCTCCACAATATGGAACTCTTTGCTACATATTATTTTCCGTAGACACATAGCTTTTCAGATGGGTATTTTAGGAGGCCTTTTATTATTACATTCGTTTTCAAGAGGCTGTTATTGACAAGAATTGTACTGTAAGATCAAGGTTCTTGATGATATTTGTATTAAAGAAGAACGCTCTTGATGAGATCTGTAGTGCTTGGTGAGATTTTATTCCAAAGAATAAGATTGGTGTTGAAGAAGAATGACCGATATTATATTCATCTAAAAGAATTATATTAGTAAGGAGATTTGTGTTGAAGAAGAATGTTCTAAGAAAGATTTGTGTTGAAGATAAATATTCTAGATACGATATATGTCGAAGCAGAATATTCGTGATGAGATTTATGGTGAAGACGAATGTTCTTCATTATATTTGTGTTGAAGAAGAATGTTTTTGATGTTTTCGATATGATTTGTGTTGGAGAAAAAGTTCCTGGGGACATTTATGTTAAAGAAATATATACTTTATACGATAAATGTCGAAGAAAACTGGCCTTGATTGATTGATTGGTGTTTTACGCCGTGCTTAAAGGTATTTCAATTATATGACTACTTTGTATTTCCAACAATAATTGACACTAGCACAACTAAGATGGGAAGCATTTCCATAATGTTGGAAAGCTTAATCTTCCTCCAGTGCTACGTAAGGGCAACATTGCTACTCTTCGAACAAACTACCCTTAGCGAGATGGTTAAAATAGTCTTGATACCATTTGTTTTGAAAAAGAGTGCACGTGATGAGATTTATGTTGAAGCAGAATATGCTTGATGACATTTGCGTTGAAGAGTCTACTTGATATGAGATATGATGAGGAAAAATATTCTTGATACGATCTGTGATGAAGAAGAATGCTTTTGATAACATGTGTGTTGAAGAAGGCTGTTCTGGTAAAAAAAATCCTCTAACAGAATATACTCCTACAACAAAGCAGGCGAGCCTACACTTCGTCCCAAAACCCTTGAACATGATATTTATTAGCCAATCCACAATGAAACAAAATAACATAGAGGAACGTTTGGCGGTGTTCTATGAATCACATTTGAAAAGCTAGGAAGTGTCCTACTCTCTGCAATCCTGAGTCCGAGAAATGTCCGAGGTCTGAATGAATAGTCACACACGCGATATCTGGTAAAGAAAAAACAACACGGTAAATACTAGCTGCCATCAGGTGGGATGATCATTTTTAATCCAAACGGTTGATATTCATTAATCAATATCAAACAAACCCTTTACGACATGTTCTTGATACGATTTTTTGCTGAGGAAAAATGTTCTTGATAAGATTTGTGTTGAAGAATTATTGTTTTGATGAGATGTGTGTCGAAGAATGCCGTTCAGGAGGAAATATTGTAACCGAGAACTCTCCTACAACTGAGCATGCAAATCTACACTTTGCCCACAAACTTCTTGAACACGATAGGTATAAGATTATCACAGGGACACAAGGCAACAAATATAACACGTCTATGTTTTCTTGACGTTAACCTTGCTTCAAGGCTCACAGCGTAGTTGTGTTGCAAAAAAATGATAGTCACTGAAATGTTATTCCAAACGATAAGAGAGCATTTATGTAATAATTGTTAATCACGGTAGGCCTATTACTGGCAAAACTACTAGAAGCTTGGCCAAGACAATATATTACAACATACAAGCATTCGTCATTAACACTGCCAATATGGTTGGACGACATTCTCATTAACCGATATCTCCGCTGACAGAGAAGATGACATATTATACGAGGTTGACTTATAAGGAACCAAATACAGCCTTAATGATCTGGACACTTTAAATTAGGATTGTTCAATTGGACACTTGGGTAGACTGTTGAACTGAGTAACCAGAGAATGACCTTGGATCGAATGTAGCGTGATGAGAAGTTATTTAAATGGATCATATTTGGTATCAGCTAAAAAGCCCTAAAATATCTGAAAGGATTTGGTATCTGTCAGCCATCAACTAGAAAATGGGATCCGTTCCAAAGATGAAATTTTAAGATGAGATGGTCATTCAATGTCCGATAAATATTAAATTACAATAACCTCTCGATGTGCCAATTCACACAAGCTTTTAGAGTCAGTACAGAAATGGCAAATTCTTTCCCTCTGGTTTTGTGTCATGGTTATTGGTTCATTGTGGTATCAGAAGAAATAGAATAATTTTGCTTCAGTTTACTCAAAGCGCGTCAAAACCGTGTGCTACGGGATTTAGAACATGATTTGGTATATATAAAAATTCTTGCGATTATGTCAACAGATTTCTCATATCTGTTGTTGGGTGTCATTTTATTAAATCCAGTTGTAAAAGTCGATATAACAGACAAATTTAGATATCTGTAGAACAGAAACGCATGTATGTTCAAACTTTTCATTATATGAACTTCATGAAAGATGTTTGAAACTGTGTTTTACTATAATATTTAATTAAATGCGAATTCATGACATTTCAAATTAAACATGATTTTAGTTGACCATACAAGTTCTAGTAATTTAAGAGACATTGAAGCTGATTGAAATATGCCTAGTTAAAGGGAACAAGAATGTTGCTCTATGCTCTACTTCAACTTTAATGGGCAAATTAGTTTTAAAATTTAAACTTTCCTAAAGTACGGCGTTTAACCCCAATCAACACAACCAATCTCTGACCTCAGGATTGCTTTCAACCTGTCCTCTGTTCTTTGCGATGCGGGTGACCTTCTATTTATGATAGCTCCGCCCACATCGTGGCTACTTGGGTAACGTCAAAACTCTTCTCCCATCGGGAAATAGTCTAAACATTTATAAACATGTTTAACGGTAAGTATAGTCCCCTATGAACCATTTCAGGGATTTTGCAAATTTCAACAGTCCGCTTTTTAAAGGACGGTAGCTTGTAGTTCTATTTCAACAGCTTTACAAAATAGAATCGCCCGAAGCCAAAGTGTTTTTATTATTAAATTGTTAATTCCCTTTATTTATCAGTTCAGACTGTTATGCGACTTCGAATCGGTTAGCCTCGTTTGAGTCTCATTGAATGTTAGCCTTTTCTCGGTCCTTTTAACACATGTGTCCAAATGAACCAAGCTGAGTTACTTTCCAATTGTTTTTTTAATTCGCATTAGTTTTGAAATTGAAGCACACTTTAAAACACTTTGACTAACGCAAACCATAGTCCAAAACATAATCACCTATGCATACATGTATTGTCAAAACATCTTCAAACCTCTTCGGTTTAATCTTCACGGCTTTCGCTTTAGGCGTGACAGTGCTTTAGACAGGAAGATAGGAAAAATGAATGTCCTGCTCTCATCCATCTGTAGAAGTATAACAATGTCATTCCTCCTTTACTTGATTACACGTTCAGAACACAAACCCTATACTCTCACATATATGGCAAACATATAATCAAAATATTTTTGTTAATGACAGCTTTTCATCCTTTTTGTAATTTCCACATTGTACATTTCTTGCCCCAAGTTAAAAGCAAAGAATGTGGAAAGTCGATATTAGTATAATAGCGGAAACAAAGTGTAACAAATATTACAGTTTCCTTTCTCTTCTTTGTCAGAGCTGGGATTAGTATAGAGTTTCACTATTACTTGTGTAATTTGTGTTATTCGATAGAATGGGACAATGTGCAGCTGCCGGAGGAGCCTGCTAGCCGAGTAACACAATCACAGATCGCTGTTTCGAAAGGAAACGATGTATCTTATCCCTCCATACTAATCCCAGGTCAGAAACACGAATCGTTATTTTGCTTTATGTTTTATAGTTTGGCGAACGCAAAATGTAAACCTACACAAATAAGCCAACGTGTACGATATATTTCCCCCAAACTGACAAACCTAAACCTGTTTTACTACTTTTTTTTTATTACTACATTTACTTCTTATAACCCAGCTAAGAAGTAGTCGGGTGTATATAGGGCTCCAAATGTCCGTCCATCCATCCATCCGTCCGTTTTTCCGTCCGTCACAATTTCCGGAGCATATCTCGATAACTGTTCAATATATTTTTACCAAACTTTATATTTGCTTCAATCATGTACTTAGGTTGTGCCTTTTGCTATTTCTTGTGCGTTTCTACAGCGCATACCTAATTTGCATATAACAATGTTAAAGGTCAAATATTAATATGTACAATATGTTTGGTTTCCGGAGCCTATCTAGAGAACTGTTCAATAGTTTTTTACCATACTTTATATTTGCTTGAATCATTTACTTAGGTTGTGCCTTTGTCTATTTTTGCGTTTCTACAGCGCATACCTAAATTGCATATTGCAATCTTAAAGGTCAAATGCTAATATATACAATACATTTTGTTTCCGGAGCCTATCTAGAGAACCGTTCAAGATTTTATAACAAACTTTGTATTTCCTTCAGTCATGTACTTAGGTTGTGCTTTTTTCTATTTTGACATTTCTACAGGGCATACCTTATTTGCATATTGCAATCTTAAGGGTCAAATGTTAATGTGCAATACTTTTAGTTTCCGCAGCCTATCTCAACAACCGTTCAATATTTCTGTTACAAAACTTTATGTACTCAGGTACCTGAAGTTGTGCCTTTTGATATTTTTACGTTTCTACAGCGCATACCTAATTTGCATATTGCAATTGTAAAGGTCAAATGTTAATGTGTGCAATATGTTTGGTTTCCGGAGCCTATCTAGAGAACCATTCAATATTTTTTTTACCAAACTTTATATCTCCTTCAATCAGGTACTTATGTAGAAAACATCAGTATGGTAAATTATTTTTTCTTTATTGACTTCATAACCAACAGACGAGTAGCCCACTTACAGGAATATATGACAACATAAAATAATACATAATAATTAAAACAAATAATGCAAACATGCTTAAATAAATAAATGTATACACAAATCTCAGAGTGAATATTGTCTGTGGCTCAATATAGAATACATGTAGATCTCCAGTTGAGGAACAGCACAGATTGTTTATAAAATATATATTCATTTGACAACGGTATCGCAATAAAATCTATTTATAGAAGATTACTAAAAATAAATAAATAAATCTGATTTTAAAAGTGCATAAATCATTTTAGTGTAGTGAACACTAATTTTTGTACACCATTGTCTTATTGTCTAGGACTCAAGGAAGTGTAAGCTGGAATAAAAGATTAAATATTAAAGTTCCATTAAGTATTATACTATATGGTTGATAGAAGTTTAACCATGTACAAAATTATTCACTTTATATTGAATTTTTAATTTATTATAGTAATTACATGTAGTAAATCCTGTGCTTTTAGTGTGGCGTAGCTAACAACTGCAGTGTAACGTGCGTCAACACACATTCGATCCTATCATTCGATAGATTGTATTGAAAGGTCTGACTTAAATTCCTATGTATCTGAATGTTTGTATGATTGATGTTTCTCGCTGATCTCCACAATGTGGAACTCTTTGCTATGTTTTATTTTCCATATTCACTTAACTTCCCAGATGTGTATTGTAGGAGGCCTTTTATCATTGAATTCGTATTGAAGAGGCCGCTATGAACACAAATTGTACTGTAAGATCAAGGTTCGTGATGAGATCTGTAACGCTTGGTGAGCTTATATGCCAAAGAATAAGATTGGTGTTGAAGAAGAATGACCGTGATTATATTCATCTTAAAGAAGAATATTCGTAAGGAGATTTGTGTTGAAGAACTTTGCTGCTTAATAAGATTTGTGTTGAAGACAAATATTTTAGATACGATATATGTCGAAGAAGAATATTCGTAAAGAGATCTGTGTTGAAGAACAATGTTGAATGGTCTTGATACAATCTGTGTTGAAGAAGAATATCCTTGATACGATTTGTGTTGAAGAGGATTTGTTTTGATAAGATGTGTGTTGAAGAAGGCTGTTCTGGTAAAAACAATATTGTAACAGAATACACTCCTACAACAGAGCAGGCAAACCTACACCTTGTCCACAAACCCCTGTGAACACGATATCTGTTAGCGAATCCACAAAGTAACAACGTAAAATAGATGAACGACAAGAGTCCAAGGTCTGACGCAATTGGCACACATGCGATATCTGGTAAAGCACAAACAACAAGGCGAATACTAGCTGCAATCAGGTGGAATGATCTTTTTTAATCCAAACTGTTGATATAAATAAATCATATCATACAAACCCTTTGCGACATGTTCTTGATACCATTTGTATTGAAGAAAAATATTCTTGATGAGATGTGTGTTGAAGTATAATGTTATTGATGAGGTATGTGTTGAAGAAGGCCGTTCAGGTGGAGATAGAACATAAAACTCCCCTACAACTGGGCTGGCAAACCTGCACTTTGCCCACAAACTTCTTGAACACGATAGTTATTAGATAATCACAGGGAAGAAACATATAAAACCCGTCCATGTTTTCTTGACGTTAGCCTTGCTTCAAGGCTCACGGCGTATTTGTCAGGGTGTTTATTTGTCCGTGAAATTTATCTTTTCAAGTGTCGGTTTTTCATTAAGTCAGGAACGTTTGGCATTGATATATGGGATACATTTGAACAGCTGGCCAGTGTTCTACCCTCTGCCATTCCGAGGAGTCCGAGGAGAACCTAAGGTCTGGAGCAATTGACAAACACTCGATATCTGGAATCAAGAAAGCACCACAGACAATACTAGCTCCAATCACGTGGAATGGTCTTTTTTTTCTTAATCCACGAGATGCTTCACACTCTCACTATCAATAAACCTATATCGTACAACCCATTCAGGCATGTGGGTAGAATTGCACTGATATTACAGAGTTGTCAATATCAACAGGTATGTTGCAGACACCGACGTGTCTATAGGGCGTATATTTACACCCGAAGGTAATGGATGCTTAGTTTGTGTTTTTACAATCATTCCTATGTTAGCTTGTGTACTTTGACTAAGTGGTCAAGAGTAAGGGAAGCTTCTTATGTTTACACGGACTGTTCCTGTCAATCAGTGGTTATTGGTTAGGGCTAAAATAAGACTATGACTTTATAAACTCTTAAACCAATATATGTACCATGCTTACAAAATTGGTACAAGAAATGTAGGAAATGTCGTACGATAATTGTCTACGATTTTTTCTGCGACAAGCTTTGTGAAAGTGGTGTATATATATCAGAACTTTTACACCTCGGTGAAAACCATCACACTGCGGAGAAAACTTCTACACCGCGATGAAAACATTTACACCGCGGAGAAAATATTTAAACCGCGGAGAAAACTTTTACACCGCGGAGAAAACATTTACACCGCCGTGGAAACTTTTACACCGCGATGGAAGCTTTTTCATCGCGGAGAAAACTTTTACACCACGGAGAAAACATTTACACCGCGGTGAAAACGGTGGTAAGTGGTTGTTAAGAATATGAACAGTGTCTTCTAAAGCTGTTGGGCAAAACTTCTCTCATATTGTGACATTAACGATATACTATTTGAAGAAATCATTCTGTTATCAACATACAGACGTTTGGCATGAATAGTCCTTCTTCTTTCAGATAAGACATATAGGTCATTACATTTGGAGGCGTTATCAAACAATATTTAATGCTTGGCTATGGAATTGAAGTTGTTAGTGATTGTCTGTAGTGAAATAGGGAATTATCGTCTGTGTATATTAAGATTACATCTTATTGGGTTAAATTCATTCAAAGAAATATCATGCATGATACTCTCTTACAGAATGCATCTACTGATATTCGGAGCTGTAAGACCGACATTTCTGTGACATCTATATACGTTGAGTTATTTTTTTCCCCTATATCCATTCACATTTCGTAGATAAATCGGGTTAGATGTAATTTAATTTAATTTAATTTAATTTAGTAATGAATGTTTCTATTTAATCATTCAAAGACGTAGATTGTGTCATTCGTATAAATATTTGATTACAAATTATAACACTTTATTGCAATCACGGTTAACTATAGTAAACCTTTTAAATCCCTTGGTAAGTTGGGTATACAAATTTTAGCGGGCTAGAAAAAAGTGAATCCAGATTTGAGAACAACTGATATTAATGCAATTTAAAGTCGTGCTCGCTTGGGAGCCGTCAGTGGTGTTAACAAATTAAAAAAAAGTTTTGCAAATCAATGGATGTGTACTTGAGATAAATAAATAAATAAATAGTTCTACACATAAGTGATAATGCCATGCAGTATTATCTGGTAATCGTTCTGCGTTCGACAGTAGAATAATAATTTCTCTATTTTTCTTTTTTTAACTAATCCGGAAAATAATGGAGGTGAACCTCTATTCAGAACCAGTTATTATGAACAAGTATTAAAGGGGCGAAGTTGATCGAAAGACACCAACAACCCTCTATTATTGCTGCACAAACTGATTATAGAGTTTTTAAATTTGAATATTTCTAATAAAAATATCATCGGCTTTCTCTATTCTATGCAATTTATGTATAAAAAAATATGACAAAAATTAATTAATTATTCAATTTATTATATATTTCAGTTTATTTTTTTGTTTGTTGGTTTATTTTCATATTTAGGTCTCTATTTTCAGATGTGAACAGTTTTTAGTATAGTTTTAAATTCAGTGTAGAGAATAATATAGATCAATGAGCCATATATAACGTCGTAGAGATGAGCCATGTGTTCCATGATATCTTTTGTTGATCGAGCATGATGTTTAAAGTCACGTGTTTCTCCAACCAATCAGATGACGGCTGACGCCCTTCCCCTATCCGCATATATTTACACTTAAGCTTGCGTAGATTTAACATGCCGGATATGTTGAAAGTGAGACTGGAAGTGTTACCACGTGACTTTCCACCGCGGTGTTAATGTTTTCACCGCGGTGTAAATGTTTTCATCGCGGTGTAAAAGTTTCCACCGCGCTTTAAAGGTTTTCACCCCAGTGTAAATGTTTTCACCGTAGTGTAAATGTTTTCACAACGGTGTAAAGGTTTTCACCGCGGTGTAAAAATGTTTTACCGCGGTGTAAAAGTATTTGAAGAAACCATTATGTTATCAACCGCGGTGTAAACATTTACACCGCGGTTTAAACAACGCGTTTCCTAAAAACTTTTACACCGCGGTGAAAACCTTTACAACGCTGAGAAAACTTTTAAACCGCGGTGTAAATGTTTACACCGCGGTTTAAAAGTTTTCTCTGCGTTGTAAATGTTTTCATCGCGGTGTAAAAGTTTTTTCCGTGGTGTAAATTTGTTCACCGCGGTGTAAAAGTTTTCTCCGCGGTTTAAGGTTTTCACCGTGGTGTAAAAGTTTTCTGTGCTGTATAAACGTTTGCAACGGGGTGTAAAAGTTTTCTCCGCGGTGTAAATGTTTAACCCTGATTTGAAAGTTTCCACCGCTGTGTAACGTCTATGAAAAAACACAGAAAAGTAAAAAACATTAAATGTCCCCTACAAACCACCGTATATATGAGTTTATAAACTTGGCTTCCAATGAAGTTTTTAAGTCATTTTGCATGATTTTTATAAGCTTTGTCAATGTATTGGACATAACAGTAATAAAGGAGAATGTAAGTCAAATTTCAACCTGTTAACATCATAAGCGTTAAGCTAACATAACTGGTGTGTTTAATGGTCTGAATAATGCGTCTGGTTTGTAATCAGTGGCAGAATGTGTGGAAGCAGTGTTTTCTGTCATCTTTGATGGAATGTCTAATCAAACTCTGCATCATTATTTCCATTATTGTATTAAAGGAGAATGTATGTGAGAATATATTATACACCAGTTAAGCCTTAAGATTCTTGTTAATCTTTCAGATTGTTTGTTTGTTTGATTGGTTTTAAGGCGTACTTAAGGGTATTTCACTTATATGATGACGTGCCAGCCCAATGGATGAAGGAAACCACCCTCGACGCACTGGCAACAAACAAAGACAAGACGGGACAAATACAGGACAAAAACAGGACGCAATACAGACATTACAAACAGATCGGCTTCCTGTTCCCCTTTAGCTCTGTGGGCACCAGGGCAACATGAAGCATGATTGACAGTGTTTAACGCAATATTTACAATATTTAGATCGAAAATGAAACATTTAATATGTTTAAAACGTTTCATCACTTACATACGTCCTTTTCAGTTTTTATATGTTTTGTATGTTAAATGCCAAAGATGCTACTGTTTGCAATCGATATTCATTAAATAATATATGGTATACGTGAATTGAAAATATATGTAGCTGAAAGTCGAGGGTGGTTTCCTTAACTATAGGATTGGCACGCCGTCGTGTGAGTAAGGCGTTTAGCCCCAAATCAAACAAACAATTAAGCAAATCTCCTTGTAATAGTGATATTCGGTAATAAATGTCATTTTGATTCGACTATGCAATGCTATAGTCCTCCGGATAAGGGCAGTAAGTACCAAGCACACTAGTTATGTTTTTAACACTGGAGGAACATTTGCATTCCAGCAAAACAAGCACTTCATATTGTATGGTTGTTTTTGTCTCGCTAATTACTTTTGGATAACACCAACGACATATTAGTGAAATACCTCAAGTATACCGTTAAACCAAAGCACGCTATGCATGTTTGCGTCAACTATCACATACAATACCAATATTGGATTACTGTTACTTACAGTACGCGTGTCGTTAACTTTCATTTTAAGAGTCTATCCATCTTGTGAATGTAGAGTTGTTCAATTGCTTATAAATCGACCATTGCAACAACTCTGAAAGGTATGATATCTAGGTCTGATAGAAAAATGTAATTTTATATAAATGATAATCAATTCATTCGCGTTACATATAGATTCGGTTCTGTCAAAATCGTTGATAAATCTTTTTTCATTCAAACTATTGATGCCTTTTTGACTTCATTAAGCATTTATTGGCCTTGGAAGTGGAAGTTAAAAATTGAAATAATAACATTTCATATTTACCATTTTACTGCTTTGAAAGGTTGATTGATTGATGTTTAACGCCGCGCTTAATGGTTTTCCACTTATATGACGGCAGTGTATTCGAGCAGTAATTACCTCATTAACACAGAGTAAAATGTGAGGAGAACTGTTTTTTAATTTTTAGAAAACTAGTGTACCAGCAGTGTTATATGTATAAACAGCATGGTGCATGGTGATCATTGCTTCGTATAATTCAATCACGGGTTATATAGTACACTGAAATTGTATAGAAAACCCATACAGCATGTTTCACTTATTGAACGCAACCAAGACACAATCCGATTTTATTGCCAATAAATCCAACCGTTTCAATCTCACTTTAATAGCAACGCCTGATGAAACCATTAGACAAGCCATCAATTTATTTGAGTAGATTATCTCTGCAGTGCACGAAATCTAGATGCGTGATAACTCAGTACAGCCATTACATTATCGTTCTAAGATTGAATTTAACACTTTTTTTAAGTAATATGAAGACAGGCAAAAAACGTGAGTAAAATAAATAAGTAAAAGGAAGATTATTGCAGCATTTGTCTTAGTTAGTAATTGGATACTACTGATCGAGTTGATATAAAATAAAAGGCGCGTGACCCTTGGACACGGCGTCAAACACCAATCAAACAATGTTTATGAATATGGTTTAATTTTTGCTTTACCCTTTCTGAGAGTTTTTCTTTGCGATTGATGTTTTATGGGGATGTAAAAGTCTCAACACCAAGAGGCTGGTTGGAGAGAGTTTCATGCTACTCTGGTTGTCTCAGTGCTAAGAAGCAAGACGAAGCCGATATTTCGACTTGCGATTGTCGTATTTTGTTACTTGGTTGTTGACAGTGGGTGTTCTCCACCCATTTGGCTGGCACCGCATCATATGAGTACAATACCTTTATTAAACTAATGTGTTAAATCACAATCAATGAAATAACATCCTGGACACAAATATTTGAATCCATATTTACCGATGATCCTAAACTTCTAGAGAGCAGTACATTGGTGGTTTGACATTTCAACTACCTCTGTACGTGTTTCAATTGAGTATAACGATGTGTATTTGTCAAACGTATTTGATTGATTTTGTTATTAGATTCAGGTTTAACTTCGTACTCAAGGGTGTATTACTAATGACTACGGATTTTCCACTTCTCCCTCTTCTTTCTTTAAATACGGCGGAAAACCTCTTACAAAACACCGCCGCGATTGCCGTAACAACATCGTATGACTCACTGATATAACTGAATGTAACAAGGGGCCGGTACCTGTGGGCGGTACATCAGTGGTCCAGGAGTATTTGAGCTATCCGGAGATTTACAAGTTAATGTAACTAATGCAGACAGCCGAACTGGCTCATTATCTGTAAAGTGACAATTGAATCAAATGAGACTCGAACAAAATCAATTAAAACTTGATTTGATCAATTGGTTAAAAATTGGCTCAAGAACGATTCAGATTAAACTCTTGCTTAGTTAAATTTAAAATAATCTATTTTATTTATATACACACGTGCGGTTATAAGTCAATTTCGAAATTCTATTAGGGATACAAATTATTCTGTTTGTAATTACTTTACACACGAATATATTTGTCTGATTGAATTTGAGATATACAAAAAAGTGATTGATGTTTTTACGTGGAATTGTATCTTTTTTAACTTTGAGTGCGGTTGTGGGTCTTGCTTAGGGTAATTTCACCCATATGTTGGCATACCAGCTCAATGGGAGAATGAAACCACAGCGATGTCACTGACAGGTCCACTGAGAGGGTGTTCAACGGAGGCCTTGGGTTTAGGGGGTCCACAGCTAAACGAGGATTAAAACGAGGGTGTACGAGCAAGGCATACAATGTGTGCTTTCGTGAATATGTAAATGACAATTTCGTGCGGTGGATATAAAATTCTTCTCACAAAAGCTATTTTAGCGGCCCTGGTCCGGCATTGGTAACAATCAATGGCACGGCGGAAGAAGTAGTATAAGGGATGGCGGTTCTGGCGCACTTTTTTCCTGGAGTCCTCCCCGCCCCCTGGGCAGCTCCCAGTGGTAGTT